>JANTNU010000006.1:33216898-33246858 GCA_024752395.1 Erythroxylum havanense
CGAACCGGACCGTCCGGTTCGAGTTTCAAAACAAAATCTAAGAGGAGTACATGACATTCAATGGTTCGACCAGTGATCGGTTGGCTATCCAGTCTGATTGACCCCTAAAAATCAGTCTTTAATTGGACCAGTGTGAACCGGTGAGAATCGATCAATTGATCGATTAAATCGGTAGTCGAACCAGTTGGCCACTGGTTTAATAATTTTTTTTAATTTTTTTGTTTTTTTCTAAAACACATCACATTTTTTATTTATATTTATTTATATTATTTGAACCGGTCAAATGAATTTTTATTTTTTTTACTTATATTACTTGGTATGTTTTTATTTTTTACTATTACTAATATTATATATAATTAAATATAATTATTATATAATTATGACATGGCATCGATTCATCGGTCGAATCAATTAAATCGGTAACCAATAAAGTATCCGATTCAACGTCCAATCTGGATTTTAAAACTTTGCTCCTAGAGAATATGCCGGGAGTTTGTTTCCCAAAACTCGTTGTCTTATCGATTTCTTTCTCTCTATTTTATATATATATATATATATATATATATAATAACTCATGTCGCCCACTGTGCTCATTTTCGGTACAGTAAATAAGACAAAAAGAACAATTACATGGCTATTTCGGCAATTCAATCAATAAAGACGAAGAAAAGGCGGAGTGGTGGTGACCCGTGAAAACCCTAAACCGGTTCACACGGCGCCGGGTTGCAGTAAACGACAGGCAACACGACCTGTGGACTGGATGCCACGTGGCATACTAACTGATATTATAGCCGAAACCCCCAGCTGACGTGTACTCGTAACCGCAGACTCCATATTATATAAATAACGCTCACTCTTCCCCGTTTCCCTCTCTCTCTCTTTTCTTCTCTTTCGTTCTCATCCATTTCTCTCTCTCGCTTTAACCGGTAAAATTACTTGAATTCGGATCTGCAACCGAACAGGCGCTTCATTTTTGTGGTCGCTGAATCGTCTCTATCGTCCGTTTTGTTCGCCCCCTCGGTTGGGATCTCCATAGTCCGATTGGAGATCCGTTGCTCTTTTACCTGTCTTGGCTCGGATCCGGGCCAAGCACAGAAGTTTCGATATCGGAATTTTTAGATTCAGCCTACAGGTTTTTTATTTCTCGAATCTTCTGGTGTGTGTTATGTTTGATTTCTAGATGATGGTGAACTTTTTGACATTGTTTGACGATTCTAGAGAATTTAGAATGGAACTTTCTTTTTCCATTGCCTTCATAAATTTACTGACTGCGTGTTTATATGTTTAAATTTGAAGAGAAATGGAAGTTATACTTGGTTCCGTCTAGCGTTTTCTTTTTAAGTTTGTTATCTTGTTAAGATAAATCTAATTATTCAATGATTGGTGTCTAGAATTTAGTCATTAAGATTGGAACAAAGTGTAAATGGCGTCGAGTGAGGGATTTCTGACCGATGAGCAGAGGGAAATGTTGAAAATAGCAAGCTTGAATGTGGAGAACTTGTCTTCTTCTCCGAAGAGTTTATCATCATCACCCAAAACCCCATCGGCATTGCTCTCTGCGAGGGCACCTACCGCAGGGATTACCTCACCGAGGCATATGCGTCGGTCACATTCTGGAAAGTTTGTGCGTGTCAAAAAGGGTGAGTCTGCTTGAATGCCCACCATGATTTTGTAGATAGATTTGTGAAGATTTTGTTTTGGGAGGTTGTCTGTGGTGGGTTTATATCTTCATTTTCAAATGAGATTCATTGCTGCTGTATGATGATAGATAGGTTTCTGTCAACTTTGGTTTACATGTTTTGTGTGATTGGTTCACACGTTTATGCTTGAAGAGCTAGTGGCGAGATTTCACTTCTCTTGAAATTGTTTGAATATAGGGTTTCCTCCTGTGCATGCTACATCCTATGAAGGAAAAAAAAAGAGTAAATTATCCTTTTCTCTATAAATGAGCTGGTTATTCTGTTTGATCTAGGGATTTGCTTTCTTTTAAATTCATCAGCAGATATTGGTGACTGTATGACACTATCGAAATAAAAAATGTGCACTTTCATTCAAATTTCTGCCGGTTGTGTGGCCAATCATTGATTCCTGTTTTTTTTTCCCCCTTTTGCATGCATTGTGTAATTTGTAAAGGACTGATAGTGATATGTGTAAAAGCATTTCCATTTTCTTTATGCTAATTAGTTGTCGTATTTATTAACGTGGCAGATGGTGCTGGTGGTAAGGGCACATGGGGGAAGCTACTGGATACTGATGGTGGTTCCCATATTGATAGGAATGATCCTAACTACGACAGTGGAGAGGTAATTGCACTTTTTGACTATTTTCCTTCTGAGTCTTGTCTCTTAGGCTGTGCATAACGGTTATTGCGGATTTGGATCATGTTTTGTTTTCTTCTATTGCCACCCTTTTCCGTTTACACGTGGTATTTGATCTTATTTTCATTTATTTCTTCTTAGCCTCTCTCTCTCACTTGTTAGGAACCGTATCAGCTTGTTGGGGCAACCATCTCGGACCCCCTGAATGAGTACAAAAAGGCTATTGTTTCCATAATAGAGGAGTACTTCAGTAATGGTGACGTGGAAGTTGCAGCATCAGACCTTAGAGAACTTGGTTCTAGTGCGTATCAGCCTTACCTTATTAAGCGCCTTGTTTCGATGGCTATGGACCGGCATGATAAAGAGAAGGAAATGGCTTCTGTATTATTATCTGCACTTTATGCCGACGTCATAAGCCCATCCCAGATTAGGGATGGGTTTGTCATGCTTCTAGAGTCTGCTGATGATCTAGCAGTAGACATACTGGACGCAGTTGACATCCTTGCTTTATTTATAGCCCGTGCTGTGGTTGATGAGATCCTACCTCCTGCTTTTCTCACCACAGCAAAGAAGACCATTCCAGAATCATCTAAAGGATTTGAGGTCCTCCAAACTGCTGAGAAGAGCTATCTCTCAGCCCCACATCATGCAGAACTTGTGGAAAGGAAGTGGGGTGGTAGCACTCACATCACTGTTGAGGAAGTAAAGAAAAAAATTGCTGATTTATTGAGGGAGTATGTGGAGAATGGTGATGCTTTTGAGGCTTGCAGGTGTATCAGGGAATTAGGAGTTTCATTTTTTCATCATGAGGTTGTCAAAAGAGCTCTGGTTCTTGCAATGGAGATTCAAACTGCTGAACCACTTGTGCTGAAGCTGCTGAAGGAAGCTTCTGAGGAAGGCCTGATCAGCTCCAGTCAGATAGTGAAGGGTTTTGCTAGATTCGCTGAGAGCCTGGACGACCTTGCTCTTGACGTTCCATCTGCAAAAGCTTTGTTCCAGTCAATCGTTCCCAGGGCTGTCGCTGATGGTTGGCTTGATCAGTCATTCTTGAAATCCTCTGGTGAGGATGTACAAAGTCTAGGTGAGGATGAAAAGTTGAGGAAGTATAAGGAGGAGTCTGTTGCAATAATCCATGAGTACTTTCACTCCGATGACATTCCAGAACTAATTCGGAACCTTGAAGATCTTGGCATGCCAGAGTTTAACCCAGTTTTCCTGAAAAAGCTCATCACTCTGGCAATGGACAGGAAGAACCGGGAGAAAGAAATGGCATCTGTTCTGCTATCAGCTCTTCACATTGAGATTTTCTCCACCGAAGATATAGTTAATGGCTTTGTCATGCTTCTACAATCTGCAGAAGATACTGTACTGGACATTTTGGATGTTTCCAATGAACTCTCTCTCTTTCTAGCTAGGGCAGTGATTGATGATGTATTGGCTCCCTTGAATCTAGCGGAGATAAACAGCAAGCTGCCATCAGATTGCACTGGGATTGAGACTGTACATGTGGCTCGATCTCTAATTGCGGCCCGTCATGCTGGTGAGAGGCTGTTGAGGTGTTGGGGAGGCAGTAGTGGGTGGGCGGTGGAGGATGCAAAGGACAAGATATCGATGCTCCTGGAAGAGTATGAAAGTGGAGGTGTTGTAGGTGAAGCTTGCCAATGCATTCGAGATCTTGGAATGCCCTTTTTTAACCATGAGGTGGTGAAAAAGGCGCTGGTTATGGCTATGGAGAGGAAGAATGATAGGATGCTGACCCTCCTCCAAGAATGCTTCAATGAAGGCCTGATTACAATCAATCAGATGACCAGAGGTTTCAGTCGGATCAGGGATGGGCTCGATGATCTAGCTCTTGACATTCCGGATGCGAAAAAGAAATTTAGCAGTTACTTGGAGTATGCTCAGGAAAAGGGATGGCTTCTAGCATGCTTTAGGTCTTCTGTGGCAGATGCCTGAGCTACTTGAGAAACAACTAGTATGTGGGTTTCTCGCATCGCATGTATGTTAATTACCCGCTACCTTCTTATAGCTTATGTACTGCTTCTCTTCAAAGGTGGGTAGATAGATAATGGGGTATTTGGACTCCATGTGATGTTTTCATCTTCATCGGAGATCCCTCTGATCCCATTCCCAGCCAATGTATAAAGTTGGTTCTTTGTTTTATTGACATAGTTTTAGGGACGAGAAATGATTACGCTTCTAAATTATCATCTCTTTCTCTTCCTGCCCTCTGTTTCCTTTTTCACCTATCTTCCATTTACGTGATGTTGAGTTCAGAACAGGAGGGGTGATGCCAAGCCGAATTAAGTACTCTTTTTAACATATTCGATGCACAAGATTTCTCATTTTGTGGGAATTTGAAAAGAGTCATGATATATACTAAACTTATAATTTTATAATTAAAAAAAAAACAACTTTATCAGTTACTCTAATAGTCACCTATTAATTACTAATTGTTCTTATTGAAAATCTGTACTAAACATAATAATATTTTAAAAATTCAAAGCAAAAGCAAAAGTAGGCATTGAGATTGTTCCACTCATGTTTGCCCAGGCCCAGTTAAGGCAGCTAATCCCTCGACAGTTTACAACGGCCCCCATATCCAAACAGCTACTACCAGAAACCTATATCTACCAAACAAAGCCGCTCGCCATCCATCATTTACTCGTAAAAGAAAATGTCTGAACCGCCGGTAGTGTCTATATCTGTAAAATCAGAACCGGTCACAGGAGGTAACATCACCGACGAGTGCTCGAAGACGGCTCAACCTGTTGTTCTCGCTGATCTCAACGCGAATCCTCCCGAAACCGACGGCAACCAACTTGGAGATAAAAACAGCTTAAAGTGCAAGGATGGTGACATGATGGTGGTTGAAGTTAAAAAATCGAACAAATCGGGAAAGTGCCGGTCGAGAAACAGCAAAGTGGAGGGTTTTCTTGATTATGGAGCTGACGGTGACGATCAGAGCGGACTTGGCCCTAGCTCTTCTCGCGAGGAGAAAGTTAGCAGTCTCAAAACTGTAAGTCGCCGCTTTATAGTTTACTGATTATTTCCTTGTATGTGTTAGTGCGTTGCTTGATTAGTTCTTTTGTTGTTTCCTAGGGTTTGGTTCAGGTTGCGAGGAAGATGCCTAAAAATGCTCATGTTCATTTTATGCTTGGCCTCATGTACCAGAGAATGGGCCAACCGCAGAAGGTGACGTTCGAATCTTGGCCTTAATTGGTTAAAGTTTGGATAATCTTCTGTGCGTCGCGTTGATCATTTGTTTAATGCGAATCTTTCTTCAGGCAGTTTGGGCTTATGGGAAGGCGGAAGAGATATTGCTCCGCTGTGAGGCGGAGGTATCTAGGCCCGAGTTGCTTTCTTTGGTTCAAATTCACCACGCACAGGTGCTTAATCTTTTTTTGTTTTTTTGGGGAAGGTTACTTTGAATTGTGAGAAGAGCTCGAATTTTTCATGGTTTCTGATTACGGTAGATTATGTTGTGAATGAAATGTTGTAGTGTATTCTACTGGAAAATTCTGCTGATAACGTTAAGGACAAAGAACTTGATGCCGAAGAGATTGAGGATATTCTTTCTAAGCTAAAAGAGTCTATGCAATTGGATGTTAGACGGGCATCTGTTTGGAACACACTGGGTTTATTACTTGTTAAATCTGGGCGTCTACAGGTATGGTGATCTAGTCTTTTCGCTGCTGTTTCATAGATAGTGAGTTCTGCTCTTTTATGTTTTGACGTGCGGGATTATCTTTAGTAGAGTGCTATCTCAGTTCTGTCAGCTGTGTTGTCCTTTGATCCCAACAACTACGACTGCCTGGCAAATCTTGGTATTGCCTACCTTCTAAGGTAGGAGACTGGTATTCTTTTTGTGTGCTCAACTACTCATCAATTTAGGTCTTTACTTAATGTTCCTTAAGGTTTCCTGTTGTTCTTTATCTTTAAACTGTTATTTACTACTTAATCTTGCAGTGGGAATTCAGACTTACCAGGAAAATGCTTTCAAGATGTGATTCTGAAGGATCAAAATCATCCTACTGCCTTAATCAACTATGCTGCCCTTCTTTTGTCTAAATCTGGTTCAGTGGTTGCAGGTGAGAGTTTTGTGATGATTTTGGATCCCATATTCTTTGGAATTCATACGTTTAATGTAAATTCTTCAGCCTAATGAATTCTGTGGTTGATGTGAATATATCCTCTTTCTCAACAAATACTTCTGGATTAAAAGCCTTCCTCTTATAAAATACTCAGGTGCTGGGGCACATGCTGGTCAAGGTGCTTCATCAGAGCAGTTTGAAGCTGTTAATGTTGCCAAGGAATGTCTGCTAGCTGCATTAAAAGTTGATCCTAGAGCACCACACACCTGGGCAAATCTCGCCTATGCATATTACATGACTGGGGACCACAAAAGTTCTGGAAAGTGCTTGGAGAAGGTATTCATGATTCCTGATTATTGTCACTTATTTGTTGACTATTTTTCATGCCTGCTTCACCTTTATTAGAAAAAAAATTGTAAAAAAAAAGGATAAAAGGAGCTATTTGGTGATTCCAATGATTATCAATAATTACCTTAGAATGTTGACTCCTATTTTTTATTCTCGGGAAATTCTTGCCAAGTGTTGAATGCAAGCACTTGTCTGGTGGTCTTTTGAGGCTATAATGGTCCTATATTGGTTCTATCCTATTTTTTATTCTCGGGAAATTCTTGCCAAGTGTTGAAAGCAAGCACTTGTCTGGTGGTCTTTTGAGGCTATAATGGTCCTATATTGGTTCTATCATTTTTCAGGCTGTGAAATTGGAGCCTAACTGCATGTCTACACGATATGCTGTGGCAGTTCATAGAATCAAGGATGCAGAAAGGTCTCAGGATCCCAGTGAACAACTTTTTTGGGCTGGAAATGAAATGGCTTCAATATTAAGAGAAGGAGACTCTGTTCCAATTGATCTTCCAATTGCTTGGGCGGGACTAGCTATGGTTCACAAGGCTCAACATGAGATTGCAGCAGCCTTTGACACAGAGCAGAAAAAGTTGATGGAGGTGGAAGAACATGCTCACCTAAGTTTAAAACAGGTAAATTTGTCGGTCTCAAAATAGGCTATCCAGTAATACAAGAACAAGTATTGTTATTTCAGTTTTCTGAGTTAATTATGTTTCAATTAAAAAGCAAAATACCATGCCGTTTTTGGTGTTGGAATTGATGGTACTTTTACTTACTCATCCATTTCTCTTGGTATGGCTCTTCAGTCTTTCTCCACCGACCCCATCTGATGAAGGAAAACATATTTGTACTAGCTTGACCTTCCTTCTAATTTGACTCATTCTTAAAGAACTTCCTACAGCTTTATATTTTCATAAAAAAGTTCACATACTTTGCTAAATGGACATATACACCCTTTTTGTTGATTTTTTTTGGTCAACTTTTTAGGCGGAATTGATACGTGGTGTATCTATCAATTTTTTTTAAAACTGAAAACAGAAGGCTTGGATATGTCTATTTAATAAAGTATGAGGGCATTTTTGAGAATAAAAAATCATAAGGAATTTTTATGAATCAAACAAATCACAAGGAGTGTCCGAGTCTTTTACCCGTACTTCACACCAAAACACTTCATGAGTCACGTATATGAAATAGGCAATTGCTGAAGATCCAGATGATGGGGTGCAATGGCACCAGCTTGGCTTGCATTATCTCTGCTCCCGACAATTTAAAACAGCACAGAAGTATCTCAAAATTTCAGTTGCCCGGATGAAAGACTGCAGCTATGCATGGTCAAACCTTGGTTTGTGCTGATTCATGCTCTTTAACTTCTTTATATGTATTCTTTTATGTGGCACCCTTATGCATATGATGGGTAGGTATCTCACTGCAATTGTCGGAGGAATCTTCTCAAGCCGAAGATGTCTACAAGCGGGCTTTGGCATGTGCAACTACTGAACAAGCACATGCAATATTTTCCAACCTTGGAAATTTATACAGGCAACAAAATCAGTATGATCGAGCTAAGGCAATGTTTGCAAAGTCACTTGAACTGCAGCCTGGCTATGCTCCGGCCTTCAATAATCTTGGTCTTGTATTCATAGCGGAGCACAAATGGGAGGAGGCAAAGTTCTGCTTTGACAAGGCCCTCCAAGCTGACCCGTTACTGGATGCAGCAAAGTCCAACATGATTAAAGCAGTGGCTATGTCTAAACTGTCTTGTGGTCTGTCTTGTATTCCTCACAGTTAGTATCCACACAAGCTGAAGAAGGTAGGTAGCTTGCTTAATCAGATAAGTATGAATATACAAGGGATTGATATTCCTACTAATATCTCACTTCAAATGCATGCAATTTTTCATTTTTCAACAGAGAATTTGTGTGTCAGCTAAGCCAGTTATTCAGTTGATGAGCTTGAAGCTGCCTACATTGTTCCCTGAATGCTGCGGAGCTATTAGGGGTACCTGATAAAAACTGAGCAATCACTCACAGGATTGATGGGCGGATAACATCACATACATGGTTGCACTACAAAGTAGCTGAAATTGGTGAAGGTTATAAATTGATCTAGCAGTCTTGATGATTCCGGCTGCGCTGCTCGGTAATCCGTGGCTCAGCTTGAAACCAAATGAACAGAAACTAATGTCAGAGTACCGGAGTCTTAAAAATCAAACTCCGTCTGGTTATACCCTGAACGAAGCGGCATAAGCAAGTGCAAGTTTCTTTGACAATGATGCTTCAGGTCACAGCCGGGATTATTTGAAGGCTCTATTCTTCAACCAGCTCTGAATCAATCCTAGGGAACGAGCTCTACCCAAAAAAAAAAAAAAAGGATACACCTCATTAGGATATTTTTAAGGAATCACATAACCATGTTTTTTTAGGTCGATTTCTTTATGATTGAGAGAACGCGCTTACTGTAATTTAGGAAGCCTCGTTTGCTAAAAGCATTTTGCTAACATATGCTATTAATGGCTCTCCTACATAATCACCACCCCTATTTCTTTACCACACATTTGCTTCCAAGCAATATTCTCAAATTCGGACCGGTCATCGAATCGGTGACCTTACTGATTACTGGTTTGATCGGTTCGATCGGTTCAACTACCGGTCGAACCGGTGTGACGTAATAATTATGCAATAATTATATTTAATTATATATAATATTTAAAATATTTAAAAAAATTAAAAAATTTAAAAAATAAAAAAATAATTATCGGACTGGTCGTCAATTGACCGGTTTTGACCGGTTCAGACTGGGTCAATTGGAGACCGATTTTGAAGCATCAACCGGATCGGACCACCGATTAGTCACCGGTCAGACCGATCGGATCGACCGGTCCGATCCGGGTTTTAAAACTATGCTTCCAAGACAAATAGTTTAATGAAATTTGGTAGAGTCAGTATTGGAGCTGAAATTTGGTAGAGCCATAAATGCAATTGTTGCCTCCCAAGTGCGGACAAATGCATTCTTCTTCAACAGATTTGTCAAAGGCTTGCTTATCTGACCATAAACCCTAATGAATCTTCCATAGTAGCCACACAAACCTAAGAACCCCCAAAGTTTGATTATTTTTGGTTCTAGCCAATCATATAGTGCTTGTATTTTATGAGGATATATTAATACTCCTTCCCAACTAATTACATGTCTCGAATATTCCACCTATGAAGCCCCAAGAGAATACTTGTACATCTTAAAGTATAACTAATGAAGCCTTAATGTTTATAGCACTTGTTATAAGTGTTCCAAATGTTGCTCAAATGATTTAATTATGCACCATTGCTTTAAATATATGATTCGTCAAACTTTTGAAAGTTGTGAAAGTAGTCACCAACTCAAAAGGCATTACTAAGAATTCATAATATAGCCTTCTTGAGATCATAAACCCTAATTTGATGATACCCCACTAGTAAATTCAGCTTAGAAAAATACCATGCACCGTTCAATTCATCAAAGAATTCCTCCACTAGAGGAAAAAAAATTGTTCCTAATGTTACTTCCATTTAATTAACTGTAGTCAACACAAAGACGCAGTGATTCATCCTTTGTCTTAATCAATACAAGTGCTAAGAATGGACTGAAACTATTGTATGATTCTTTGCTTGAGCATTTCCTCTACCAATTCTTCTCAAACACCTTTCCATGACCTCACAAATATGTAAAGACTAAGTTTAATGGCCTTCAGTCCCTTCTTTAAAGGAATCCTATAATTGTTAAATCGTTTTGGTAGAAGTCCTTTTTGCTGAGTAGCTCTGTATAAATGTTTTCAACTTATTATGCCATTTCTTTAATAAAACATTATTCTTTAACTCCATTCAAATAGACTAACATTCATTTTGAATTCATTTCAACTCTTCCTCATCTTTATTGAATTACCAAAAAGTAGCATACCATCCCATTGATAGATAACATTCTTCTTTGGAACCTTAATAATTGTTTCCCGTCGTCATTGGTTGCTTCCATCTCACACCCTTACTTCCAGAATTTCATGGTTCTACTGATATATGGCCTCAGTGCCTTATTGACATAGCCTGTGAAGATAGGTTGATTCACTCCCTCTTCTTCTCCATTTAATTCATCATCATCTAACTCTTCGTCAGCTACATACATCTATAATACTTTCTCACTTATGCCTTAGCATTTTTTTTTCACACAAGAAACACAAGCCTTTGACTCTTCTATCATTTAGTCCCTTGTTAGAGTTTGTCTTCTCCCACCTCATCTCGCCTGTATCTTTTGATCCCCGCCTGAACTTGGTTTAGGCCATATTCCTTGAGATGACCTCAAAGAATTATGTTGATAACCTATCGAATAAGCACTTCTTTGATTATATCTTCCTATTCCACTATAATGCAAAGTCATGATTTCAGGTTTCTTTCTCAATTCGCACACATATTACAAGGTTCTAAGATTTTAAATTTTATCTGAGTATTCAATTTCAGGTTTTAGTCTCTTTAAAAATGAGGCTTACCAAATATAACTCTAGCGTGACTAGCTTATACGAAAGTAGATCAAAGTCAGCATAATACTTCTTGATTGTGCCATTCTGCCTTAATTCCTTCAATTTGTCTATAGGGCCCTCGAAAGCAGCATCTCCAAATCTTTGCTCCAATGCTAACAAACACTCTCCCTAGCTTAGTGGTTCTCAGGTCATCCTATGCTTCCCCTTCTAAATGCTTCACCTCTGGCTTGTTTAGGCTCACTAATCTTACTATTACAAACCTAATATCACTAAACGAAGAGCTAGGCAAACTACTTGTATTCATCCTTTCTCTTTCTGTTATCTTTCATAAAAAGAGATGAAGAAAAATGAGCTTACATATAATTAATGGTTAAAACATACATGAATTTGATATCTTAAAGAGTACTTCACTTTGGAAGTAGACAAACTCTCCAACTCTCATATGTGATAAGTAGGGTAAATATGAGAAAAATGCGAAAATAATTTTTTTTTTTGGCACTAAGAAAAGTATGATGGATCCCCGTATACATAAGAAATATAGATCCTATAACATATTAGTTTAAGCTCTACAACCAATAAGTTGGTTATAACTTTATGATATAGTTAATTAAAGACCTTTTTATCCTATGCATTTTTTAATTAAATAAAATGCACAAGATAAATTATGTGAGATGAATATATTTTTAAAATAAAATTATGATAAAATCATAATTATAAGAGTTATCTTACATTTAAGTATTATCCAAAAGTCCATAAGATAAATATATTTTGTAATGATATTATGATGAGTCCATAATTATGATATTCATATTGTATTTATGTCTAAGTCAACGAGCCCTATTGCATAAGGTTCCTCATTTTACGAGGGTATTGGGGAGGAATATCATAAGCAGGCTTCTCTTTGCATTTTTATAAAGAGGTTATTTCTGTGATTCAAACTTATGACCTTTTAGTCATTTTACGAGGGTATTAGGAGGATTATCTCATAAGCAGGCTTCCCTTTGCATTTTTACAAATAGGTTATTTCTATTATTCGAACTTGTGACCTTCTAGTCACAAAAGAGTAACCATACCGATTGCTCCAAGATTCACCCTCGTATTACATTTAAGTATTATCTTAAATTATTCATATTCATTGCTCTATTATGATTAGACATTAATAGAACAAAAAGCTAGCAAATATTATACTTTTCCTTATTAGGAAATTGTCAATCTCATAAAGTGTGAAGATAAATAAATAAGTGGATGATTGTTAGAGAACAAATTCACTAGACTTATATAACATTAGAATTCTATTTATAATATTACTTGTATATCTATAGAAATTATCACAGTAATAATTATATATATGATCATTTGACTTGAGATTTCTAAATTATCTTGTATAAGAATCATTATGTTTTAATACTAATTGGGATTTATCTTAGCTAAGGATAACTCATTTGGTATTAATTGTATATAGTTAAATTATATAGAGTAGTTAAGTGATCAATATAAGATTTATCACCCTAAAGTAATTGAAAAATGTTCCATTATTCTTGATTAATATTGGTATAAAAAATCCTTAACTAATATGGAATGAAAATTTAAAAATACTTTTGAAATATCATTGAAAGAATTAGTTACTAATGTTAAAAAAAATTAATTAGACTTGTATAAAGTAGATATTAAGTTTCATAGTCTATGTCTAATAAGAATATCTTATGGAAGAATTGAATTATATAAAAAAAAATTATATATAGAAAGGTTAGTCAAAACTACTATAATCTTGTTGATATTTTGTTGGCCATGATATGTTGTCATATACCAATCTTGATCTATAATTATAAATTATCTATTTATATAACTAAAGATAAATAAAAGCAGTTTAATTTATCTAATCATAAATGTGATATGATTATAATTTATTCATTGTCAACAATTTTAAAAACCTAATGGTTCACGCATATAAGTGGTTGAAGAGAAAAGGAGGTAATTTAATGAAGTTGAACTTGATTATGAAGTTTGAGAAACTTTAGGATCAGATGTAAGATATTTGATAATTAAGGACTAATATTATATATTAAATATTATTTAAGTTCAATTGGTATTTAATTTGAATTAATTTTAACTAAAATTATAATTATAGTTTAGTTAAATTACTAAAAATTCAAAATCTTATAATAAATATGCTTAGGCTTTTTAAGAGATAGCACTTCTCACTTACCCTTCTGTACACTATTTATAGAATTTTCTTAACATGTTTGTGTAAAAACTTTTTAAGGTGAACGTTTGAATGATTAGGATAAAAGGAGTTTTTCTAAATTATTAATAAGTAAAAAGAGTAATTTATTGAAAATTATTTTTTATAAATTCATTAAAGGAGTTAACATAATTTGAAAATTGATTTCAAATCATTAAATTTTGTGAAATATGAATTTAATTTATTTAAGCATCAATGATCAATATAATTGAATTGTCCAAAGAGTTAGAAATATTATTTTAGATTATGAATATTATATCAATTACTAAAATTAAACAAAGTTTGATTATTTATGCATATAATTTAATCGTATTTTCACAATAAAATGCACGTTATATATATATTTGATACGATATAGATGCATATTAAATTGTATGTTTATATGACATTTTATGAGTATTTCACATGTTTTATTTAAATTCATCATAAAAATAATAAATACACTTTTAAAATGTGATTGATGTCTTTTATTATTATAAGAATAAATCATAATTATAATTATTTAGGCAATTGGGTCCGGCCTGGCCTGAAATCAACAGGACAGGACAAGGTTGATTGGCTTTGGGCCTATTGCCTAGGTCGACTAAGCCTTGGGACAGGTTGCCTAAGCTCGGCCGGACCTAAGACTTGATGGGACATGGGCAAAATGACATTATTTTGCAAAATATAAATAACAAATAAAATGACATTTTAGAATTGATTAACATCACAAATTTAAAAGCAACATGTAAGATGGAAGTCAACCCTATAATATATCAATGCAAATAGTTGTATAAAGTAAAATTAAATGATACATCACCTTGGTGGAATAATTCATTTAATTTAGCCTATTAAAGAAATAAATAAGGATCACAATTCAAGATTATTGTTATAGTAAGATAATAGTTGTCATTAGAAGAAAATACTTATAAGATTTTTCTTACCAATACTTGATATGATAAAGATAATTTATATTTCTAATTCACACTTTAAGGTATATGATACTAAATATGGATTTAACATTACCATAGTCTAAGATATGGGAAGAAATAGATTGTCAAATAAAATTAGTTGACCTGAGTTTATGCAAATATTCTGTATATGTTAGATCAGAAGAGGCTTTTACTTAACATAAGTAAAAAGAATTAAAAGTTAGATAACTGATATTAGCCTTTTGTAATATGTTGTTTAAATCAACATTTTGATTATGAATATATAGAACTTACAAAACGTGTTAGGTCAAAGAATGAATAAATCAACTTTTGGCAAAATGATGATTATGGTAGTGAATTGTGAATCTTATATTATGGTGATGATTATGTATAAGATGTAACAAAAATTCGTAAAAGGATTGATACTTTTATTTTATTATATTTACTAATGAATGAATTTATATGATATAGTTGCATATATTAAATGAAATATTGATTTAAATTTTTGAAAAGCTTAAAGTATTTTAAACCAAGTAGAAATAAAGCATCACAAATGATGAAGTGCTTTGATGAAATTGATATGGTGAAAATTTTTCTTAGTTATCTGTAAGAATGAGAGTATTTGACAAATATTTTTATAAATAAATTCCAAAATTTTATAGTTTTCTATAAGGAGGAATATATAATATGAGATATTATATAATGCAACATTTATTTATTCCATAGTTATGCTTATTATAATAACTTATCTTCGATATTAGAAAGATTCTATATTAGGTAAGGAATGATAAGACTTTAAAACAGTTGAAGTCAATGATCTAGAAAAGTGATGATTAATTGAAGCATATTTTATCCAATACGTTTATAACTAAATTGGATAATAAAAATTATGATATAGCTAAAAGGTTAAATATAATCTTACAAATCCTATCAAACAAAATATTTGTTTCAAAGTTTTGAAGATAAGTAATGTGAATAAGATGATTTTTGAAATAGTTCAAATGTCATAGGAATACATCAAAATGGAATAAAGTCTTTATAGATACATTAGATGTATAGTCAAAAGATTACAAAATATTGAAAGATTAACTTTCATGATGAATTCAAATATTCACTTAAACAATTGTGTAAGTATTGTTAAAGAACAAATTTATCAAACCAACTTGATATGAGATTTTCATTTAGAATATTGCTTGATTGTCTATAAAAATTTTCATTGTGATGAATACTTAAGTAATTATTTTGACTTGAAATATCCAAAATATCTTAATTTGGGAAATTCTTGACTAAAGTGAGATGACAAGTTAAAAATAGTTTCAAATGTCATTAAAAGAATTAGTTACTAATGCTAGAGAACTAATATAGTCGGTTCATATGGAGTAAGCATTAATTTTATGCTTTACGTCTAATATGAACATTATATGATGAAAAGATTTAATTATATAAAAAATCACACATAAAAAGGTTAGTCAAACTATATTGACATTCCTAATATTTGGGTAGTTATGATGTATTGCTAAATATATAAATATAAATTATATAATTATATAATTGAATTAAGGTATTTAATTTATCTAATCTAGATAATTGAATTAAAGAATTTAATTTATCTAATCATAAATATAGTCTAGGGTTATAATTTATATTCAGACATATTTAGGAGCCCAACACACATAAAATAATTGAAGAGAGAAAAGAGTAATTTAACTAAATTATTTGATTATAAAATTTTAAAAATTTATAATCAAATATCAAATATTTGATAAATAAGAATTTAAATGTTAATTTTTAGATCCAATTATTTAGAATTATTATAATTCTATTTAAATTTAAATTGTGAAATTAATTTGAGGGGAGTTACTGCTAAAAGAATCAAAATTTATAATAAAGTACAAATTTGTATTTATACTTTATTATATTTTTACGTCAATTAAATAATAAATTAAATTGATGTTGACATTACAAAAATCATTAAAAATTTATTTTAATGTAATATAAATGTTAGGTGATTAAAATAATAAAACTGGATGCACAATGAGAAGAACCTTTTTCAAAAGGAAAATTGTAATTAATTAATAAATGATGAAAGTATTACAAACAAGATAGATTAATTTCCGGTGTACCCTTATATGGTGATTGCAATCATATGTAAGAAGGAGAGACAAAATGAGAGTTAAGCATTACATTAGAAGTTCAGAAATTGAGAGATTCAGATGTTTAGAGAAGAAAGGATGTTTGCATTGCAACTCTGATTAAGGTTTTTCAACAACATGAGCTCTGATTTCAAGAAGTCCATTTATGAGTTTTTGTTTGCATAGCGTATGAAATTCCTTTTCCTCCATAATGTATACACCCTAAGCCTCCTAAAAGCAAGGATGTAAATCAACTTATCATATTTCAAATAAGTTGTCAGATTAGACAATCTTTATGCAATCAACTTATCATATTTCAAATAAGCTGTCAGATTAGACAATCTTTATGCAATTTCAGTGAGGGAATTTCCTGGATCAAGTCGTAGACATTTCCTTTTGACATATTCTCATATGCTATTGTTGAATGGACAAGTAAAAAGAGTATGATCTCTTGTTTCCTCATGCACTCAACATATTTGGACAAGTTTTATTAGCTTGTAGGAAAAGCATTCTATCAGTGGTATTAAGATTATTTTGAATTGCTAGCTACATAATAAAGGAGATTCTTGGAGTCAAGGTCCTGCTCCAAACAATTTTGTACCAATCAACCTTAGAACATCTTCTTCTTAATAGGTTTTTGGTAGTTTTGTTGGTTAGTTTGTGGATAGGTTGATCTTTTTAGTAGAAAATGTCTGGGGAGTTTGGATTAGGGAGGTATGAAGGTTATAAATGTCTCAACCTATAAGGGAACTGCTAGGATTTCTCATTAATCAATGAATTGAGCCTAGTGTGGAGTGATAATGTAGGTGAAATCCATGGGGAGTGAAGATATTGTAGGAGTTGTCTTTATCCCAACTAGTTATCAAACTATTGTGCAACCAGCCTACCATTCCTGGTTGGTTTGTAATATTCATTAAAGAAATGTTCAATCCACCTTCTTCTTTAAGGAGGCATATGTCAATCTATTTCACTTTAGCTTAGTAGCCTTTCTGTTGGACCCCATTTTCAGAGCCCAACATTGGAGTCGTGAGAATGTGAGCATGGAGGAAAATTTGGGGTTTGAAGCTAAAACCTTCAGAAGCAAGGCGGGTCCGCCACGGTGAACATATGGGATAAATCCTGCATGTTTCCTTCGGATTAATTACACCGTGGTGAACGATTGTACTTTACCGCGACAAACCTTGGAAATTACCTTAACCACGGCAAAGTCCGCATGAAGGTAAAACACCTTCGGGTCGATTACGCCGCGGCGAACTCTTGACTTCGCTGCGGCAAAACCTGTTAAAACAGAACCTAAAGCCTTTTACAACCAACCTTATTTAATGCAACTTAAATACTTTCAACCACCTTCATTTATTCAATCCCAAGGACAAAAATACTAAGAAACATAAACAACTTTTCTAAACTTTAATCTCATTTCTAAATCAAAATACCTTGCAAAAATAATGACCATGAGCAAAACAAACTATTTTTCATTAATATCAAAAGATAAGAGTTTTACAAAGTTTTAATGAGCATTTGAGCCACAATACATCGTAATCCAAAAATACCAAGTTTACATAAACTAGAAATGCTCAAAATGTGATAAAGCCTTGTTTTACTTAAAATACAAAAACATTGTAAAAGTGGAATGATGCATCGACGCTTGGTTACTTGATCTCATGCTCTTCACCTGAAGATGGGACGAATAAAGGGGGTGAGCTTAAAGCTCGTGGGTAACAGTTTATAACGGAAAAATAAGCAAAACTTTTAAAATGTTCATTTGTCAATACAAAGTCTAATTGAATTTATAAAATGTATTGTTCTCAAATTCTTAACCAACATTCACAAATTACAAATCATGTATGCATCAAACTTGTTAATATATCATAAGCACATTAGAATGGTTTGGGTAAATTCATAAACATAACGAACTACACATTTTCATATAATGGTCCTGTATAGTCGTAAACTTGACGCACTATCGCAATCCTACATAGTAGTTTTGCGTAGCAGTAAACTAAAGGGAGTCCATGAAGGAGCTCCGTGCCACTAATGAGCAGGCAGAAAAAGCCTTTAACTTGGTCAACGTGCATGTGACATTCTTCAAAGAATTAAACCAAACCCACATAACATGTAATTCATGAATTGAAAACAGTTTGCCCATATAGCACATTTAAGAAACTTGTTTTTAATGAACATGAGATATTTCGAAAATCATTCCCGAAAACCTGATTTTATAAACATGTATCTTTTCAAAAAGAATCATTTTCAAAATCTTTTCATAAATCATCAACACAATTCATATATCAAACATATAACAATTTCACAATCCATTCAAGAAGCAATAAATGCAACATCTATGATGCAATTGAAATCATTAAACTTCTTTAATTCAAAAAAAACATTTAGTGGCTTATTTACTCTATTATAAACATGTACTCACCTTGAATTCCTTACTTAAGAAATTGACTTAAGGATGTCTTTCCTCTTGCTCCTCTTGCCTCTGTTGATCCGCTTCTTGATTTCCTTTAACGATAACAAAATCCTAATTCAATAAGAATTCTAATTTGAGAACCCTAAGAAAATACATTCACTAAAATGATTTTAGAGTACTTAAACTCATGCATTTCCTAAGCTTCATGAACCAAAACCCTTCCATAAATCCAAACCTTCGAGTCAATTTTTCATGATCATTCTGATCAAGTAAATGACAAAATTGGATAATACTTTCTTCTAGAAAAAATGTTGCCATTGTCTTAAGTTTCTAATGACACTAAAATCATTCAATTTGGTTTGGTATTCTAAAAGTTATATCCCAAATATTTTCGGGCTATTCTTAAACTAAAACAGCATTCTGTATTCAACTTCTATTTAAAAATTGAAATCCTTAGAGACTGAATTAGAACTTCATTTCATCATAAAATTTGTAGCCTATGTCTCTAGTCTAAATCAAAAATTATTCCATTTGGATGACTACTCAAAAAGTTATGCCTAAAATATCAAAACATGCTCTTGGTAGGAAAGTTGACTTTACCGCGGCAAAACCCAGAAGTTCGCCTCCGCGAACTTTTACATAAACCTACTCCAAAAACATGTTTTGCTACATTTTCCATCTTTTTATTTCCCACATTTCACATGTAGCCCATCTTAAACCTAAACCATCTCTTCTACTTCATTTTCAACTTCATTTTAACCCAATATCATTTACAAATACATCATGATCTATCTTTGATCATTAACTCAAAAAGAGACCATTTGCCTATATCATTCATCAACAACTTCTCACACATATTTGGCTTTATTTGAGTTTCATTTAACCAAACCCATGAAATTTAAAGCATAACTTGCTTGTTGAAGCTTCAAATTCTTCAATCTCTTTAAGAATCTCTAAAACCATAGCTTTTCTCTTCTTTTTCCTCTCCTTCCACGACACTCTCCTTCTTTCTCTCTTCTCACAATTTTTCTTCTTCTAATTTATACTCTTAAACATCATAAAATGTCCCTTTTGCTCTCCATTATATCTTTTAATCTTAAGTGGTCTTCCAAAGATGCCCTTATACAATCTTACAACATTAATACTTTAATTCTATCAATCCATGCAATAAATTCTCCTAACATTGACTTAATAATTACCCCAAAATTAATCTATCAAGATCCCAAAATTAATTTAAATTATGCTTAATAAAAAAATTCAGGGCCCAACACTTTAAATTGATTTGATGATGTTTTGGGATAAAAATATGTGGGGGCTTCAATGAGAAGAATCTTGTGTAACATCTTCCAAAAATATTCACCTAGAGTTGAAGAACGAGACATTTAATTCAATCAAACATGCCTATCCAACGACTAAGAATGACCTATCGAGTTGTAACTCGGAGCTAGCGAATTGTTCCTTAAGGATGGTAAGATGAATTCATTCGCATTATATACATAGTCACAAACAGAAGCTCGGGAGGCAAAATCATAAAATCTTGGATGCTTATAGAGTCCAATTGGCTTTGAATATCCAAACAAACCCAAAATTTAAAAAAAATCCTTGTCTAATAATAATATTATACTCTATCTAAGATGCAAAAATTTTGAATTAATATTGATAAAAGTTTTCGTTATTTTATTTGATCATAAAGCATATTTATAAATAATATGGAAGATAAGTATATTGCACGTTGGAATCAGGATTTAGGACACCATTTCGTACCGACCGGTAAAAATCTTGAATTAATATTAATAAAAGTTTTGGTTATTTTATTTGATCATGAAGCAGATTTATAAATAATATGGAAGATAAGTATATTGTACGTTGGAACCAGGGTTTAGGATACCATTTCGTACCGAACTGTAAAACCAATATAAAATGGAGAGTCGGTTATATCGGGTTTAAATACCAGCTAGTTTTGGATGGTACCGAAATGGAGAGTCGGTTATATCGGGTTTAAATACCAGCTAGTTTTGGATGGTACCGATCGACTCTCCATTTTATACTGATGGTACTATCCAAAACTGACTGGTATTTAAACCCGATATAACCGACCCTCTATTTTATACTAATTTTACAGGTCGGTACTGAAAATTTAAAAAAATAGGTAAACTTTTTTGCAAAATTTTCAAAAAAATTTAAAATTCTCCCTCCCTCCCACCTCTGCTTCTCCCCTCTATTTTTCAAAGTTTTTTAATTAGTTATTTTATTTATTTCAACTTTTGTAATTATTGTGATTTTTTAATTTTTAAAATTAAAAAATTATTACTAATGATAATTATAAATTAAATAAAACTCAAAAGTAAATTATTTTGACTTAAATCTATTTAATATTTTATTAATAAAGTATTAATAAAAATTTTATTTTTTTAAATAAATAATTTAAAAATTATTATTTATAAACTAATATTTATTTCAAATTCAATACGGTATCCTTCGGTTGGAAAGGAATAAAATTTGCAAGAACACATATCGTTATCCATCCCTCAAATTTTGGAAGCTACTCACTCCAAGAGGGTAACACCTGACTTGAATGCCTAAGAATCGGGGTTCATTGGGAAAGGAACATAGTTCACATTATCTTATATAATCCATCTCATGTTAAGGCTTAAATATACTCTTTCAATACAAATTCTTATGTCTATATACAAGAAAGGAAATGTCGAAAGGGAGTACCCAGGAAATGGCCATATGGGTGTGAAGCAACGTCAATTCGAGTTAGCAGAGTAAGATAGTATAAGGCCAAAAATTTCTATGTTCAACTCTCTTTATCTCTATTCTCTCGATCGAGCCTGTCGTATAAGACTTACTTAATATTAAATATTTGGTTGACATAATTTGCAAGTTATTGTGTTAATTCGAAAATTTACCTAATACAAATCCAAAGGATATCTCCTGCGGTACATAAGATACTTTAGTTCCATTACATATGTACTTGCTCGTACTAATGTCGAGTAATCATTTAAAATTGTACTTTATGTATGAAAGACGTTGAACCTTATAATTTAATTAATAGAATTCCGTTTACAATGCCCTTATCTAATTTACTATTTCCGAAGAGAGAGGTCGTCTTTAGTGCATTGCATGTGAATGCCAACATCAATTCGTGGCTGCTCATTCTCCATGCCCCCACATCTGATACGTATCTCTTGTTTGCTTTTGGAATAGAACGTAACTACAGCTAAGAAAGAGGACGTCAAGGTGTTTGACAATTTGACTCCAAAACCCTTCTCTCACCTAAATCTCACAAATCCACTCCCATACCTTCATCATAAAACCCCAATCCATGTACACAAATTCCAGTAGTCCACATATGTGTGTGTGTATGTGTCATAATCATCCTCCTCCTTTTGCCTCTCAACACGCCATACAAATAGGACCAACCATACCCACCTTTTATCATTCAAGCTCTCTCTGTCTCCAACTGATAGATAAAGGCAAAAATTAACATGTTGATCCCCAAATTGCCCCTTCTTCTCAAGCCTTTTCTACTCTCTCTTTTCCTCTCTCTCGCCGTTATCACCTTCCTCGCCACCACAACCCCTCTTCACCGGAGAAACACCTCCCCAATTCCCAGCACGACCAAGAAAGATGGGCTCCGAATCCGACCTGGATATACCAACTACAGTGTCTACATCCAACGCCAATTGAACAAAACCCTTGACCCAAAACTCCGTCAGCTATGGAAAACTCGCGACTGGGAGCGCAAAGTTCGAGTCTTTTCGGATTTCTTCGACTCGTTGAAGCAAAGAAACCTTTTGTCGAACACCTCGCGCGCACTCTCCATCGGGGCCCGCGTCAGCCAGGAGGTGGAGGCACTGCGGCGGATAGGGGTGGCGGACTCGATCGGAATGGACTTGGTGCCGTGCCCGCCGCTCGTGGTGGCCGGAGACTTCCATGCACAGCCGTTTGAGAACGCAACTTTTGACTTCGAGTTCTCGAACGTGTTCGACCACGCGCTGTACCCGTGGAAATTTGTGGGAGAGATCGAACGGACGTTGAAGCCCGGTGGAGTTTGCGTTTTACACGTGGCCTTATCTCGACGGGCAGATAAGTACTCGGCCAATGATCTGTACAGTGTGGGGCCACTAACCGAGCTGTTCAGACTTTCCAAGTTGGTGGAGGTTAGGAATGTGGATGGGTTCGGGTTGGATACCGAAGTTGTCTTCAGGAAGAGGATTTGATTAGTTCTACTACCGATTCTGAAGAGGATTTGATTAGTTCTACTGCCGATTCTTTCTTTTTCTTTTAATTGCTTCATAACATCTACTCATTTTAATCAAATATATTCTTTAATTTTCTAAATCATTAATTTACGGGTATTCATCTCCATTAGGTTAAGTCATTTCTTTTTTGAATACAAAAGGCTAAACACTAAATTAATTAGCAAAAAGTAATCCTTGCGCATCTCGATGGAGTAGCTCTTGGACGTCGAAAGGTGGCTCCTGAAGGATCTGCAAGTCTGGGCGTAAAACTCTGGCAAACGTTGCCTAGGTTAAGTCATTTCAATGAGAATTTGTAATAAAATGCTATGAACATTAACACTTAATACTAGTTCATGATCATTGACAACCATTGTACTTCTACTTTTTGTAACAGTGTAAAATTTTGACGTTATATGCACGGGAGATTAGTGTGAATGTAGGATTACGGCAATATGGGAGGGAGGTTCGGTGCAATAATTGTGCACTACCTGCTAGTCTAAACACTAATATTGCTTTGTCAATTATGTGAAACAATAGCCTATGCCGAGCTTGAAACATGAAAATTCACTCAAAATTGGATGTAGAAGGCTTTAATTCATTTTATGGAGTTAAACTTTAATTTATTACTAATGTAGTAAATTTAAAAAATAAAAATTCACTTTATAAATTTCTCGGACCCAAAAATTGTACCCAAAATATCCCAGGACACCCTTACTAGAAATTTTAAATTTTTGTACAACTGATGCATTAGTCGTGCATCCGTGCGAGAGGTGCATATCTAACACGTGCCCGCACCAGACACGCAGGAGACGCATCTAGTACATATAGCACATGTGCTACGACTCGCAGATGTGCCCATCAATGCTAATGCATGCATCACTTGCGTGATGCGTGTCCTTACGACGTTCAACTAGGTGTCGAGCATCTGTGAGAGACGCCCCGTCATTGTAGACGGGATGATGCATGTGTGTCGCACCAAATGCATTTGGCACCTACTGTCACCTCCTCACCTGCACTGTGCAATTGTCACCATTGTTGGCAACTCATTTTCACCCCATTTCTCAAGGCTAAACTTATGTATACTACTTTCATGCAATTTTAAAAAACAAGAAAAAATCAAAAAATAGAAGTTAACTCTCTGAAAACCTTACGAAGAAAAACTGAAAAATCTTCATTTTTAACCACGTGATCATGTCACTGCTCTGATGCCACTTGTAACACATAATGATATCTTAGTTACGTATCACAGATCAAATATGAAAGGAAAATAAACAAATAAATGAGAAAAATACCTGATTTCGATTCCATAACTTCAAATGAGCTTTCCAAAGTCGAAACCAACGCGAATCTACCATCATCTTTACTAGAAATATTCACCGAGATGCAGTCAACATCTTTCTACAAATTTCTCAAAATATAAGTTCTCTTGATGAGTCAGAGAATCTTTATATTTATGAATGATATGAGTAACTGCAAAAGACCTTAACTTTTACATGTAACATCCATATCAGACTTCTCCTTCACAAACTCGATATGAGTTCAGTCCACACTGATTAAGATCCATTTTTTACCCAGACTTTGACCCATTGATTTAGATTATTTATTGGACCACTGTATTATTTTTATCCGGATCAAATTACGTAACTTAATTAATAAGTTATTGAAAAAACTGAAAAATGCAATTACATGTTATTCAAATTTATGGAAAAAAAGTATTTAAAAAAATCTAACAAAGTAATCATTCGCTTCCCAAAAAAATAGAATAATTTCTAAAAAATCCTACGAAATCCGTTCGTATATGTGACATTAAACAAAAAGGGTGCTAGAGATTAATTTAAGTTTGTATGTGTGGTAAGCCCCAATAATCCAAAATGAGTATTATAAACACTGAAATTTTATAGGTAATGATTGTAGTATTCTTCTTGTAAAAAATTTGATAACAATAACTTAGCATGGTTTAGAGGCGGAGAATGAAAAAGGAAAGGCACCTTTTCAGCACCATTAGATGGAGTAATTGATAAACTTATTCCCATGCAGATTCCAGAACGATCATAATGCAATTAAGCCATTAGAGTCCCAAAAAGAATCATCGTCAACTCCAAGCAAAAGAGCCCTTGGTCGTAAATGGAGGGGCCGACCTTGGCCACATGACATGCTGGAGGGCACATGCAAATGCAAAGTCTCTTCAATACTCACCCACCTCAGAATGTCAGTTAATCCTCCAAAAACATTTTTCTTCAACCACAGCGTGTGTTTTGTATTTTGTTTCCATTTGCAATTTGCATGGAGCACTACTCTGTCCTTAGCTCCCGACGCTCTCCTGAAATTGTCGGCGTACATTCCTAACGGTTCTTAGAATAACTTGCCATGCTTTGAAGGCCCACAATTCAAGTTGATTGCTCTTTGCGACCGTTGAGGGACGGAAAAGGAAAGGATCAAATGTCTCCGAGAAAGAAAAAAAAAAAGAAAGTATTTTATGCCGAGATCTCTGGAAATGTTTCTTTTTTTTTTTTATATTAGGTATCCCGACTTAGTCAAACTAAATCATAATCCTCTAGAACCCCACCCTAAGAGCCTAGAGGCGGTAAATCTGGAACTCCAAAATCCCTCAGGTTCTTATGTAGCCTGTACACTTCTGCATTAATGGATCCCTATTATAATTTATACATATAATATTGGGCCCTTTATGTCTTGTGTCCTTTTTCAACCATACACTTGAGCCATCTCGTGGTTCATAAGCCATTATGTTCCATACTTCCATATATTACAAAATAACTTTTTTGGAATTTACCATTTGCCACAAACGTAAGTTTACACTGTTGCTCATGATTGGTACAATGCCAACAATAATAATATTAACTTAGGACAAGTCTCGCTAATATATGGGATCTAAAAAGTTAAACAATACGTAGACTTACCCTAATTAATAGTTAGTTTGTTTTTTATAAAATTACATAAAAATAATAAATATAAATATGCATGTACATATACATATATATATACATATACATATGTATACATATTAAAATAAGAAAATAATAATAATTAAAAATAAAATAAAATAAAAAGATATTAATAATAATATAATAAAAATAAATATATAAATATGTATAAATAAAAATATTAAATAAATAATCATATAAATATAGAACAAGATAAAGATAAAATATTAAATAAGTAAACAAATATATAAACAAAAAAGAAGACAAGTAAATAAATAAATCAATTAAGTAATCACAAGAAAATATTTAGTCTAGGTAAGGAAAAGTTTAGGCTAAACAACTAAAAAAAATACTACATGTTAATTATTTAGGCTAAATACAAAATATAAGACTCGAAGAAAAATATTTAAAAAACCTATAAGAAGTAGAAGGATTTCTTTATGTAAGATTCTTTACCAGTATCTTAATATACTAAATTTTTTATTGAGGGTCGTGTCTTCGATAAGTTTCAGCAGATTCATATCATTTTTGATCACCTATCCTCAGTTATTATTAGGTCTTCATTTTTTCCTCTTACAATCGCTAACTACAATCTTCTTGTATCTTCTCATAAAGCGTCAGGGTGTCTTCTCTTAATATGCATGAACCACCTAAGCCTCTCTCTTAATTTTTTCATTAATATTAGTCACCTTTAATTTTTCTTTTACCATTACATTCTTTACCTTATCTCTTCTAGTAAGGTTGCACAGCTAATAAAGTATCCCTATCTCTGCCACCATTAAATTATGATTATACACATGTTTGATAGGCCAACACTCCGTCATATAGAGCATGATATGCTTAATCGCTAAATGATAGAATTTACCTTTAAGCTTGAGTAGTATTTTCTTGTCACGTAAAACTCTTAATGCACTTCTCTAATTAATCGACTCTGATATGATGGATCCTAGGTATTTAAAACACTCTTTTTTTTAGTATAACTTATGAATCAATCTTTACCTCTACATTGGAAGCTAACATATGGCCTAAAAAGTTACACTCTAAGTACTCAAGACTTAGTCTTACTTAATTTAAAGCCCTTCAACTTTAACGTATTCTTTCAAAGTTCTAGCTTGACATTGATAATCTATTTTGTCTCGATCATAAAAACAATATCATTAGCAAACAATATATATCAAGGCACATCTCCTTGGATATTCTTAGCGAGCTCATCAATCACTACTGTAAACAAAAAGGGCTCAATGAGGAGCCTTAGTATACCCCAATATTGATAGAAAAAAGCTTTGTATCTCCTCCTATTGTCATTACTCTAGTCTTTACACCTGCATACATATCCATAGTAACCTATACATAGGTCATAAAAATTTCCTTAACTTTTAAACACCTCTATATGGTTCCCCTACGTATCCTATTAAACTCCTTTTCTAAGTCAATAAAAGTCATATGTAAGTTACATTGTCTTTCATGTAATAATACATTGATCTCCTGAGAAGATATAAAGCTTTTGTCATGGACCTTCCTGGAACAAATCAAACTAGCTCTCTAAGATAGCACTATAAAAGTTAAGACATTTAGTGACAATTTTTTTTGACTAACTATTGTTTCGTCACAAATATGAGATTTTTTGTGACAAGACAATTGATTGACACTATTGTTTGGATTAATTGTGATTATTTGTCACTAATATAATAATAATTGTGACAATTTAGTATCTTTCACAATTAAGTTGTCACTATTAACATATTAATAGTGACAACTTTTTTTTATCACTAAGTTTTGTCATTAAAAGCTTATGCAATTTGACACCAAAATAATTTTGGCAGAAATAAATTGTAATTATGACAAAATATATGTTAGTAACTAATATTTTCTATTTGTTGTGACAAAACATAGTTTGGTCACTAATATTTTTTTCTTTTTGTTACAAAATGGTTAATCGTCACATAATAATTTACTTGTTGTGACAAAAAATTTTGTCAATAAATATTCAATTAATTAATCTCTACTTTATATTGTCACAATAACCAAATTATAACTACGGTCACAACTATTCATAATTTAGTGACAATATTTTTGTGACTGACTATTTTTGTCATCACAAATACGATATTTTTTAGTGTCAAGGCAATTGATTGACACTATTGTTTGGATTATCTGTGATTGTTTATATTTTGGTCATTAATACAATAGTAATTGTGGCAATTTAGTATCTTTCACAGTTAAATTGTCACTATTAATATATTAATAATGTTAAAATTGATTTTATCATTAAGTTTTGTCACAGAAAGCCTATAAAATTTGGCGTCAAACTAATTTTGGCAGAAATTAATTGTAATTGTGACAAAACATATATTGGTAACTAATATTTTCTATTTATTGTAAAAAAAACATAATTTGGTAACTAATATTTTTCCTTGTTGTGACGAAACAGTTTATCGTCACATAATATTTTACTTGTTCTGGTGAAAACTTTTGTCAACAGATATTCAATTAATTAGTGTCTACTTAATATTGTCACAATTACCAAACTATAACTATGGTCACTATCATTTGTAATTTAGTGACAATTTTTTGTACCTAAGTATTATTTCGTCACAGATATGAGGTTTGTTGTGACAAAATAATTGATTGATATTATTGTTTGGATTAACTGTAATGATTTATTTTTGTGTCACTAATACAATGGGAATTGTAACAATTTAGTACCTTCACAATTAAATTGTCACTATTAATATATTAATATTGTCAAATTTTCTTTTATCACCAAGCTTTGTTATTAATTATTTGATACATAATTAATTGCATTATCTGTAACAAAATGCACAATATTCTTTAGTCCAACCCACTCGACAATTTCAGAGAATAATTCAGATAAAACATTAATACTTTTTACCATGTCAGAAGTATCAACAGACTTGATAAAAGTTGTTCCAATATTACAATAAACTAAGAAATTTATCAAGGTTCTTTGTCTTTGATTAGTCCATCCATCTGTCATAATAGTGCATCCTGTTGATTCCCAACTAGATTTATATGTATCCACAACTAACTGGCATTCCCTTTTTAAATCTTGAAGTAAAGGCATATGCAACTCACAATAAGATAGTACCTTAAATTCTGGACCTATTGCTGTTGTAGTATCAATTGCTTCTTGAAAATATGATGAATTTAAAGCATTTAAAGGAATATATGAATGATAGAACCATCTAGCTCATGCTCTTTTACATCGTAAAACAACATCTTTATCAACCATAAAACTTTTTATGTTAGGTTGAGAACCAGGAATAGTTCTTGGAGAAAAATAAGAATCTATATTAATAGTAGCTTTTCTTTTTTTCTTTATCTAATACTTGTGATGTTTCATCATCTTCAAAAGATATATCATGGGCCTTTTTATTTTCCTTCTTCTTTTTTACTTGTTTCTGCAAATATTTTCCAATTATATCTGGTACATCAGGTGGTAATTTTTTGTAAGAAGCAATGTTACCCTTAATACCAACAAGATATTCTTTCATTCTAAAAATTCCTCCCCCTTTAAATATTCTATCGCAAAACATACAGGTATATTGGATATTCCCATCAGATGCTTGAGAAAAAGAAAAATACTTCCATGCCACGAGTAGAGGATGGTTCCATATTCTCCATTATGATTTAACCTAAAAAGTATTTGGACGGGTCGGCCATTCTGGGCCCGGACCCAATCACAAACGACTTGCGGCCCGGTCGGTCCATTCGTTTAAGATCAGCCCTGCATCTCAAGCCCAAAGCTCCTTTCCGGCCCATTAGCAGAAGAAGATATCCCATGCAACTACGTA
>JANTNU010000006.1:33260912-33272783 GCA_024752395.1 Erythroxylum havanense
GCTGATCTTCAACGAATGGACCGACCGGGCCGCAAGTCGTTTGTGATAGGGTCCGGGCCCAGAATGGCCGACCCGTCTAGATACTAAAAGCAATATTTCCAGCATATATCATCCAATCTAAAGATTTAAACCATACTCAAACATTTAATTAAATTTATATTGTTGTTGATAATGTTATATTATATATTATTAAATAATAAAGGATAAGTTTTAAAATAATTGATAAAGTTATTCATTTGTAACCAAAAAGTCATCAATTTAAGTCATAAATACAGCCTTTTTACAAAAAAAGAGGGCAAATAAAATACAACTTATGTTAATGAAACAAAGACTTTATGCAATGAATTACGTTGTGTTTGTGTTATATTTTCAAATAATATTTTTTTGTGAATTAGAAACAAAAAAAAGGCCGAAGGCCTCAAAAAAATAAACAGGACAAACATCATTTTGCAAAAGCTGGCGAATCGTTGGCAAAAGATTCTCCCACACAAGTCACAATGCAAAGAAGAAGAACCCTGTTTTGCCAATAAGTTAGTACATGGATTCCTCTCCTTAAAAGTATGATTAATACAACAAACTCAATCTCTCTATAAAAGACACCTGATGTCCTTAATGAAAATCAAGTAAGGATGGAGACCCGGGCAATTTCTAAAGACTAGATTAATAACTTTAAAAGAGTTTGATTACACAAGAACTATCTAAAAATTACGATCCCGTGTTAGAGAGATTCCACGAAATATGACTTGAAACTTAACTAACATATTAGTTGTCAAATCAAGATAGCCTGAAAAATCGACAATCTAACGCTCAACCTCATCCCTCAACAGATCGCCAGAACCTACATTATTTGAATTTCTCAAAGAACTACTGTCTATATTAAGCTTAACAAAGTTAGGACGATGGACCTTTCAAAAGACCCATTGATACTATTACTCTATATTAGTAATACCACCCATAGATGCATGAGTACACTCATCAACACGCTTCAAACACCAACATTGTTGGCTAAATAAGGGCATAATATCATGTTGAAGAAGCTCCTTAATTCTTGCACACCAAATAATCCAATTCCTAATAAAAAACCATCAATTGTAAAAAAAAGTTAGTCGAATGCCAATTCCTAATAATCAACTTAACTTATGTAATATCAGAAAATCTAAACCTCTTAAATGCTGGTGTAATTTTAAAATATTAAATAAATATGCAATTTACATTTCAATATTTCATAAAAGATATAAATAAATGTTTGCGGTTATTTTTAATAATAAATTTATACTTTATTCAAAACTTAATGAATATCATTTAATATTATTAAAGTAAAATAATATATAAATAAATTCTTATCGTTATTTAAGAATACCAATTTAACAATATTGGGGTGTAAAGAAAAATTAAAAATAATGATAAGAATTTGTTTAATTTTTATAAAATATTAAAATATAAATCTGGCCGTAGTTAGTATCCAATAAAATAAGACCTGAAATTGACTTCGCCATGTTCTCACGGGTGACTAACGAAAGACGGGATAACAGAGCACCGATGCATCTTAGACTTTCAAGTACGACAATGATTGGAAAAGTCCTCACAATTATTGTCTGCAAAAAAGTGTTGACACTTGTGAATGACAAACAACCGTTGGGGGACAATCGACTTTTTGGCTTTTTAACACTCCAGCCACCGACTTCCACCGCCGTCACCGGTGGTTGGTTCCGCCGTTGCATAGACCACACCTATTGGCCCGAGCTGTGCACCGACTTCCTTAAACAGCCAATCAACTTAATTTCTTTCGTTTTATTAAAATGATTTTGTTTCATATCCTTTTTTTTTCCTTGAGACGGCAGTGCTTGACGTGGCACCGTTTGGTTGGTTACCCTGTGGACTCCGTTTGACTGTAGTCAAAGTCAAACTCCGACGGTGAAATTACTCAAATCGGTGAAAGGTGAAAACAGTGGGCCTTAACATTGAAAGTACAAGGGCAGAATGATAAATATATAAAGATCAGAGAAGGGACCGAACTGCAAAAAATCAGCCTAGCTATCAATTATCAATTGATCCTTGGGAAAATGAATGGCGTAAACTGTAATATAGTAACAAAAGCAGTGGCATTTCCGAAAGATTCCAGAACGCTGCAAAAAGAAACTCCTCACATTAGTCCATGCCTCCACTCCGCTGTCTCTTCAATATTTTTAGCCTCTCTGTAATAAACAGAGCACTCAGGACAGAGAGACCAGACCAGAAAAAGAAAAATATAAAGAACACATAAAATAATAACAATGATAAGCAGAAACCAAGCGGAGAATCTGATCAGTCATTTCTCATCTTCAAGTATCTGTTTCTCTGTTTTCTTTCTCTAGAAATGGACTGCTGTGTCAGGGAGAGGAAACTAGAGCTTGGAATCTCTGCTTAGAAGATGGCATCATCCGGCGGGTTAGCTACGGAGGTGCCTTCGCAGGAGGTGTTTCAGTGGCTGAAGAACTTGCCTGTAGCGCCGGAGTACCACCCAACTCCGGCGGAATTTCAAGATCCAATTGCCTACATTTTCAAAATCGAGAAAGAGGCTTCAAAGTATGGAATCTGCAAAATCGTGCCTCCTGTTCTGGCTTCCCCGAAGAAGACAGCGATTGCTAACTTAAGCCGGTCGCTTGCCGCGAGGAATGGTGAGAAATCGCCGCCGACATTCACAACTCGGCAGCAGCAGATCGGTTTCTGTCCTCGAAGGCCGAGGCCGGTCCGGAGGCCGGTTTGGCAGAGCGGCGAGTGCTATACTTTTCAGGAATTTGAAGCGAAGGCCAAAGCATTTGAGAAATTTTACTTGAAGAAGTACTCGAAGAAGGTGCTCTCTCCTCTGGAGATCGAGGCCCTGTACTGGAAGGCCACTGTGGACAAGCCGTTTTCGGTTGAGTACGCAAACGACATGGCGGGTTCGGCTTTTTCGATGAATAAGAGTAAAGAAGGAGGTTCCGTGGAGGGTTTGACTGTGGGAGAAACAGAATGGAATATGAGGAGTGTTTCTAGGGCAAGAGGTTCATTGTTGAGGTTCATGAAAGAGGAGATTCCTGGGGTTACTTCTCCTATGTTGTATATAGCTATGATGTTCAGTTGGTTTGCGTGGCATGTGGAGGATCATGATTTGCATAGCCTGAATTACTTGCATATGGGGGCTGGTAAGACTTGGTATGGCGTGCCTAAAGAAGCTGCGGTTGCCTTCGAGGAAGTGGTTCGTGTTCATGGTTATGGAGAAGAGATCAATCCTCTTGGTGACTCACTTGTTATTAGCCTCCCCTGTTTTTCGGTTTGTCCTGGTTTGATAAATTGTTGCCGTTGTTTTATTTGACGGGTGATTAAAGGATGTTTCTATGAAAATGGTGGCAACTGACCGAATCTGAGTAATTGGTATAAGTTCTATGAGATTCATTGTTGAATAATGTGAGTGAGTTGGCAGGATGGTGGGAATGAGTGATTTTAGTGGATTCTTGGTAATTTATATTGGATTCAACTACTCAATTCTTATAATTCAGCTCCTTGGTGCCGCATGCATTGAGCAGATGTATATGCACACTTGTGTAGGGCTTTGTATTATTTTGTGAGCCGGGAGAAAGATGTGGAACATAGTTGGCTGACCATTGACCTAAGAATTCTTGTAGATTTAATGGCCATTGTGTGGTGCCTACTTGGTGATTCCTAGGATACTCTTTCCTGTTTGATATGTTGTATCTCCGATAGTTATAATAGCTAGTAGCTACTGATGTGTGGGTAACTCAGCATTGAGCTTTCCAACCTGGGTTCAGCTACCCTTCCACATCCCTAGGCCTAGGTGCCCCCCTAAGACCAAAAGTAACAAAAAATTATGATAGCAACTTTGGCTGTCACTTGTGGTGAACTGGTAGAAGCTTAAGAAGGGTTCTTAGTTTTGGATACTCATTTTTCAAGCGGAGATCTTTCTTATGGAGAAATTACCTTGCTTATGTTTATTTTTATATGTACAATAGTGTTACTAAGTTCATTTATACTCCAACATATTCAACTAACTACAAATTTTGTTTACTTTCCAGTTACATTTGCTGTTCTTGGCGAGAAGACTACAATTATTTCACCCGAAGTGTTTATTAATGCAGGTGTACCCTGCTGCAGGTACCTCGTTCATCTCAGTTTATTCGGTCCCTAATCCTCTCTTTCAGCTTCTTCTTTTCTGTAATTAATGGGTAACTCATTCATTATAGTCCTTGAAAATACCACACTATTGGTTGGGAAGTAGCTCTTATGTGTTAGTTGCAAGAAAATGGGTGAAATGGATTCAATGACCTATTATTTCGTGCTACAATCTCTCTTTGCTCCCTGGGGGTGATAATATGTGTTAACCTTGAAGATGATCGTTGTAATCGATATCTATATATTCTGATCCTTCCATCTACTAACATCAGGTTAGTTCAAAACGCTGGGGAGTTTGTTGTCACTTTCCCTAGAGCCTATCATTCAGGTTTCAGTCATGGTAATAATACCTATGAATCTCACTTTTTTTTTTCTTTTTATTGGAATATTGGAGATTTATTTGTGAATATGCTAATGTTTTCTATGGTTTTAATTTTCAGGATTTAACTGTGCTGAGGCAGCTAACATTGCAACCCCTAAATGGTTGAGAGTTGCTAAAGAAGCAGCTATCCGAAGAGCATCAATTAATTACCCTCCAATGGTGTCTCATTTCCAGTTACTTTATGATCTTGCTCTGGAATTTTGTACAAGGTATAGTGCATCATTTTTGCCACTTTATTTTAATTGGTGAACCAATGGTTAATCAGCATTTTCTACTTTTTTTTTATTACTAATAGTAATAACATTTTATTTAGTACCTTGCTTCTTGTTTTCCTAGACATTCCCCCTTTTCAATAGGGACTTTGTTTCCACATAAAACTTAGTAGAGATTGTTCAAATATTGTTTTTGTTTCTTATGTTAAGTTGAATAGTATTCCAATCCCTTATGGCAAAATTTTTTTCTGGTCTGAATTTCCTGTCCTACTTTTATTCTATGAAAGATGTTATGTTTTTGTGTGATTGGAATTTGTGTATGCTTCACTTTTACTTGTTTTAACACCTTATTCTCTGCTATTTTTAAGCTTGATATTTCAACTGACTTTTCATTTTAAGCTTAACTGGGAAGAGAAGTTCCTCCTGGAAATCTTTTAAAATGCATTTCCAGCTAAAACTTAGTAGAGATTGTTCAAATATTGTTATGTAATCAAAGTTGAAATCCATTGAATATTCCCATCTCGTCCTCACGGCAGAATCTTTTCTGGAATGTAATTCCTATCCTATTTTTATGAAAGATGTCATGTTTTAGTGTGACTGGAATTTGTGTGTGCCTCATTTTTCCTTCTTAACACCTTATTTTTCACTACTTTTTAGCCTGATATTTGAACTGTCTTTTCATTTTAAGCTTAACGTTGGAAAACAAGTTCCTCCTGAATTCATCAAAAACTTTACATACTTGAGCGACTTAAGTTGGTACATGAAATTAATGATAGACCACTCCTTATTTTTCAATGTCACCTTGCAGAATACCTGTATGCATCAATCTAAAGCCTCGCAGTTCTAGACTGAAAGATAAGCAGAAGGGTGGAGGTGAAACACTGGTTAAAGAGCAATTTGTGAAGAATGTTATTCAGAACAATGACCTGCTTCATATTCTTGGAAAAGGATGTTCAGTTTTACTGCTTCCTCAAAGTTCTTCTGACATTTCTGTTTGTTCAACTTTACGTGTTGGGTCACAACTAAGATTGAATCCCTCCTTTGGGTTATACAGCCGCAAGCAGTTTGTAAAATCTGCAAAAAGTTCTATTTCTGATGAGATCTTGTGGGACGGTGAGCATGGAATGGATCGAGTAAACGAATTGTTTTCCTTGAAAGGAAAGTTTGCTGCTTCATGTGAAAGGAACTACTTTTCCCCATCCAATGTAAGGGACGACAGTGAGACCCACACTACCAGTGGAGACAGTGAAAGAAGTGGTATACACAGTGATAAGTTGTCTGATCAGAGACTGTTTTCATGTGTCACCTGTGGAATCTTGAGCTTTGACTGTGTTGCTATTATCCGACCAAGAGAAGCAGCTGCTAAATACCTCATGTCAGCTGATTGTAGTTTCTTCAATGATTGGATTGTTGGTTCTGGAATAACTAGTGATGAGCTCGCAGTTGCCAGTGATAATGCAAATGCTTCTGAGCAGAAATCTTCAACAAGTAGGTTACATGAAGAATTCTGATCTTTTCTTGCATTTGTTACATTATAACATAATATATCAGATGTCAATAACCATAACAAACTTTCTATACTGGATTTGGCCCGTGTCACTAAGAGATGGTGTGCATTTTTTGCATAACACCAAAGACTCAACAGCATCATTGTTACTGATATCAAAGCTCACTAGGTTCCGGCATACTACGAGTTGGAACCCATTTGATTAGAGCGTATTGGTGTGAGGCTCCTGCTTTCATTAAACTACTTGACCATAGTATTTGCAGGTCTTGTATCATCATAGCCGCTCTTAGATTTAATCTGCATGATTTTTTCATCATTTCATCCAGAAACTTCCTTTCTTTCTGTTATTTCTGTTGTTGATTTTATGTGCATTTTAGTGATTTCCTTACCGGGACTAATTTTGAAAAGCAATTTTCCTCCTCTAAATCCCAGGATCAGTGGAAAAGCATATAACAAATGGTTTATATGATGCTCCTGTTCGGTCTACTAATTACCAAGTTCAGATGACAGATCAAAGTATTGGAGCTCCTTTTGATTCTGGAGCACAGAAAGAAGCTTCTGCACTTGGCCTTTTAGCTTTGAATTATGCTAACTCTTCAGACTCAGAGGATGGTCAGACTGAAATAAATGTATCTAATGATGATGATGAAGTTAATACGATGCCGTGTTCATTAGAAAGTAAATTTCAGGGTCAAAAATCTGCTATGACTTCGTTCAAGCAAGACTGTGTTGAAGGTGTCAGTGGTAGGGTACCATTATCGCATTCTAGACTTGATTATGAGGATGAGATTACTTTACAAATTCATGATTGCCATGCTGGCCATAAATTGACAAAACTCAAGGATAGAAATAACCAAACTCGAGAGTGTTCTGCAGAGTTTGAAACTGGTAATCTTGTTTGCACAGAGACAAATGGTTTCGAGTGTAAATTAAAGGATCCAATGCCACTTAAATTGGAGAATTCTTCCCCAGTGGTCTCCTACAGTGAAAAAACAAAGGTTAGCCAGCCCATTATACCAAAGGAGCAAGTAGACGCATCATTTGGCCACAGATCTGATGAAGATTCTTCTCGAATGCATGTCTTCTGCCTTGAACATGCTGTAGAAGTGGAACAGCAATTACGTCCAATTGGAGGAGTGCATATAATGCTACTCTGTCATCCAGGTATGTTGCAATATTTTTAATTTTTATTTGATAATAATGGATTTATCATGCTAAAGTTTTACATAATTAAGTGAACATAGTTCCTTTCTTCTGAAACATCTTGCTAACTAGATGTTCTTACATTAAATTTTGATTTAATTTTAAATATTAATATAATTGTAAAGAGTAATATTAAAAGAAGTTAATTCTACAGTTCATACTTTGTTAACCATCTTGGTCTACTATTCACTTTTTTACTTCAAATAGATGCAAATTTGAAAATATATTTCATAACGAGTGACATATGGGCTTAAAATGCTAGTAAAGAGGAAGGGGTGTGTATGGTTATGATAAGAGTAGGCTGTTTAATTGGCTTTTTCATGTTAAGTTACTCTTTAGAAGGAAAAATTTTGGTTCTTCCATGTTGCAAGTAGACAGGAAAAGGCCTTTATGATTTGATAATCAATAGTATCTCATGAATTTGTCAGATAATATTTAGTAAACTCAACCAATTCATAATACAATCAGCATAAGTGCTGTTACGAAGAGTAGTTTATTTTATTGTTGCGTCACATTTTTGTTCATACAGGAATAGTCTGATGAACCATTTACCTTCTCTGTTTACCAAATCAAAGTGATTTACGTAATTTTGATTTACTGGGTGGTTCAAAAATACCTGCAGAGTATCCCAGGATAGAAGCTGAAGCAAAATTAGTGGCAGAAGAACTAGGATTTGATTGTCTCTGGAATGAGATCAGGTTTGCAGCTGCCACTAAAGATGATATAGATAGGATACAGTCAGCTTTGGATAGTGAGGATGCCATACCAAGGAATGGGGATTGGGCTGTAAAGTTGGGGATCAATCTCTTTTATAGTGCAAACCTTGGTCGTTCTCCTCTTTACAGTAAGCAGATGCCATACAATTCAGTAATATACAATGCTTTTGGCCGAACTTCTCCTGCTACCTCACCCACAAAGTCTAATATTAATGGAAGGAGGCCTCGGAAGCAAAAGAAAGTGGTGGCAGGGAAATGGTGTGGAAAAGTTTGGATGTCAAATCAAGTTCATCCCTTTTTAGCGAAATGGGATTGTGAAGTGCAAGATCAAGAACAAGAACAGGAAAGAAACTTCCATGGTTGGAATATACCTGATGAAAAGCTTGACAGGAAACCACGGAGTACCAACAGAAAAGAAACCTCCTCTGTCATTAGAAAATATGCAAGGAAAAGGAAAGTGAAAACAGAGAGCAGGTCTATTAAGAGAGGAAAATATATGGAGACTGAAGCTGCAGTTTCAGATGATTCAATGGAGGATAATCCTGATAAGAACCATTCAAGTGTTCATAGTTGGAATGACAGCAAGTACATGAACAAAGAAGTTTCATATGATTCGCTGGAGAATAATTCTCATCAGCTCATAGGTAGGCTTTGTAGAAGTAAGCAGGGAAAATCTGTTGACAGAAATTATACTATCTCAGATGATTCACTGGGAGATAACTCTCATCAGCAGTATGGGAAAACTCTCAGAAGCAAGCAAGCTACACCTATTGAGAGCAAAAAGGCAGCTTCTCGTGGTTTAACAGAGAAAAATTCTCAAAAACAACATAGAAAAATTGTTAGGAGCAACGAAGGAAATTGTGTCAAGGCAGGTGCAATTTTAGATGACTCGCTGGAAGATTATAATAGTCAGTGGGAGGAGAGGAGCCCCAGAAATACACGGACAGATCCTTATGAGACTGAAGATGCTTTAACAGACGATTCTCTTGAGGAGAGTTCTCATAGGCTACATGTGAGGGCTTCTAGAAGCAAACAAGCCAAATATATGGTGAGGGAAGCTGCAATTTCAGACGATTCTGCGGAAAACAGTCCCCGTTGGAAGAACAAGAGGATCTATAAGGGTGACCAAGCCAAATATATGGACAGAGATGTATTAGATGATACACTAGAAGAAAGAACATATCAGAAGCTCATGCGTTTCTCCAAAAACAAGCATCCTAAATTTATTGAGATGGAATATGCGACTTCAGATGATTCGCTAGGGGACGGTATCCATCAACAGAACAGAAGGATTCAGAAAAACAAGCTAGCCAAATTTATTGAGAGGGAGCGTTATATTTCTGATGATTCAGCAGAGGACACTATCCAGTCGTATAGAAGGGTTGCTAGAAGCAAAAAGTCCAAGTTTATTGCAAGGGAAGATGCGGTCTCAGATGATTTGCTGGTAGGTGATACTCGTCAGCAGTACAGGAGGGCCCCAAGAAACAAGAAGGCCAAATTTATCGAGAGGGAAGAGCCAGTTCCAGATGACTTGCATGAGGATAACAATCAAAGGCAGCTTAGAAAAACTCATAGAGGCAAACAAACGGCATTGATTGTAAGGGATAATGCAGCTTCTGACGACTTGTTGGAGGAAAATTCTGAGCAGTCCATGCGGATTCTTAGAAACAAGCAGAACAAACAGTTGACTCTTCGCCAGATGAAACAAGAAACTTTTCGGCAGATGAAACAAGGAACACCTAAGTTAACAAAGAAAAACACCCCCCAATCCATCAAACAAGAGAGGCAAGTGAAGCAAGGGACTCCACGTCTTCGGAGCACTAGAAATGAAAAGTATAGCCAGATTGATAATCATGCTGAGCAGGTTGAAGGAGGACCTAGCACGCGCCTCAGGCAAAGACCTTCAAAGTCCACAAAACAGTCACAATCAAATCTAAAAGGAAAGCTGAAAATTATGAAGAAAAATTTAAAGAATGCTTCAGCTGTGAAGACTCCAAGCCGCAAGAATGCTAAACAGAAGGATGAGGAAGAAGAATATGAGTGTGATATTGAGGGATGTACCATGAGTTTTGGATCAAAACAGGAGCTTGCAGTGCACAAAAGAAACCTCTGTCCTGTGAAGGGATGTGGAAAGAAGTTCTTCTCACACAAATATCTTGTGCAGCACCGTCGAGTCCATTTGGATGACCGTCCCCTTAAGTGCCCCTGGAAGGGATGTAAGATGACATTCAAGTGGGCGTGGGCTCGGACTGAACACGTTAGAGTTCACACAGGTGCTCGCCCTTACGTGTGTGCTGAGGAAGGATGTGGGCAGACATTTAGATTTGTGTCCGACTTCAGTCGTCACAAGCGGAAGACTGGTCACTCAGTGAAAAAAGCCAGAGGGTGATTGGTCATTGGACAATAAAAAGTAAGTGTAATTTAACATTGCTGATGAACGTGTTTATTCAATTGACAGGGTAGAAGTAGGCTTAAAGATAGTTTTAGGATTTCCCTGCAAATGTAATTCAGAGTAACCAAATTGATTCCCTTTTGTACTTCTAAGGGGTCCTAATTGGTCCCTTCGATTCACTGCAACTTAACAATTGGTTGAATCTTCAATCCGATTGATAATTCTCCAAAGAATGCCTAATGTTAATTCCTGTTTCATGTTGACGCTTTACTATACGATATTATGCAAAATTTAGAATAGTATATGGTAGCAGAAGAGTTTTGAATGTTGGATGCTTGCTCTTATACAGAGTGAGATTACAATCGTAATCCGGTTTTATGGTTTTCTATAGTCAGATGTCTGTCCGAGACTGCACCAAAAGTTTAATCATTCATATATTTTATATAACAGCGTTTAATAACCATGAGGTGAGGCTACCTCGTTCTTTAACCATGTGGAAGAAAGTTCGATAGGGATGGCAATGAGTTTTTAACCCGATTCATATCCGTATTATCCGACCCTAAAAAATAGATATGGATGTTAAAAAATGAATTTTAAATGGATGTTAAAAAATGGATGTGGATATGGATTTGGATATGGGTCTAGTAAAAATCCGAACCGATAGATACCCATACCCGATCCGTTTTCAAATAGCAATTTTTTTTTCAAATAGCAATATTAATTGGTACATATATAATTGTTTGCATCTTACCATCGTTATTAACGGAAAAGTAAATACAAAGAAATCACTTAACTTATTATTCCAATACGTAATCAACGTAAATAATCACTTAACAAGCGTTTAGATGGTAAGAAACTAAGAAATCACTTAACTTATTATTCCAATACGTAAACAACAAAACCTAACAAAAAAGTCATAAGTAATCGACGTAATACGTAAACGTTTCAGCTGTCATCACTCATCAGCCTCGCCCTCGACGAACGTTCCAACTTCCAACTCCTAGCCGCTGTCGTCTCAAGAATCTCTGTTACGTTGCATTGCATGTGATTAATGCAACTAGTCATCACTCATCAGTCTTCATACGCACAAGGTCGTCAGTGACAGCTCGCAAGTCATAGGCTCACAGCTCGCAAGTCGCAACTCGCACGCACAACGACACAAGGTCATCTCGCATATACGCACAACAGCACAAGGTACCCACTTGATTGCAGAGCTATACACGTTATTTCTGTGACAGTATATATTGCATAGGCAACACCGCAAGTCCGCAACAGTATTAGAGTTGTCTGGTGTTGATATCAGAAATAAT
>JANTNU010000006.1:33281988-33295231 GCA_024752395.1 Erythroxylum havanense
GAAAATTTGCTCTCCATATTTTCAATTTAGAAGTTATATTTTTATGTGCTATACAACCCGATGGATATCCAAAAACCTGAATAACCCAAAGAATTTGGATATGGGTAATAAATCGTAAAAACCGATGGATATAGATATGGATATGGGTTGAGTCATAAAAAATGCATATAGATATGAGTTGAGTAAAACCCGAACCGAACCCTACCCATTGCCATCCCTTTCAATCTCTTATTTATGGGAATGAAGCACATCTCGTAGCTAACTATTTACCGTTTAGTGTGAGCTTCTGTAGCAAAGGGATTAATCTCCACATTCGACGGAGATATCCTGGTTGCAAAAAAGAAAAGCGTTTAATATGTTGCTCAAATAAAAGTTAAATTGTCCATATATTAAGAATTCCAAAAATAAAAAATTTATAGTAAGTAAATTATGCTTTTATATTTATAATAGAATGAAATCACTCGTTAAAATTATTATAAAATTTCTTATAATAAAATTATGTAAAATGATTATATTATTATAAAATTTTATTTTTAAATAATACATGTATTATAGCATTTTAATTATATACTTTTTAAAGATGTATTTATTTTTTATGTTAAATCTCTCAAATCTTCATTTATCTCTAATAATATTTTGCACGATAAGATTAGAAACATAATTACAATATTGCGTGTGATATTGACAATGTTTTAAAAATTGAACTGATAATATAAGAGAATTGAGGTTTAATAGGTTCAATCAGTATTAGACAATCATAAAATTAAAAAATTTAAAATGAAATTAAAGAATTAGTTTAATTAAAAAAGTAAGATATTAAATAAAATTAATTTATTTATTTTAATTTATAAAAATTAATTAATTTAAAAAATGATCTATTAATTAATAATCGAATAATTTTTAATAATAAAAATATTAAAATAAACTAAACCAAAAATTTAAAATTTAACCTGAAAATGGACGGTTCAACGATTTGAATGAAAAGAAAATGGCAAGCTTATAAACGATATTATTATTAATTTTGATGTTTATTTAATATACTAAAATTCCAAACGATCCATTAATTCCAAAATCTCGTGCATTTATTTTCTCGCTAGATCATTTCATCCAAGGAAAACTTTCTGCTTCTTCTTCTCTCAACAGCCCATTCACTCTGCAAATTTTAGGGTTTTGCGGGATTGAAATGCAGAGGATCAATGGAGCACACTGAATTGCCCAATCCATTCCCTAACCCCAAAGGCAGCCCAGAGGTAGGGCCGAACTCGGACCCATTTCCTACCGACACCAATCGTGATGAAGTTCACGGACAGTTGCATAAGAACTTCGGCTTGAAGGAGGAGGAGAAGGAACATTCGCGTGGTGTCAGTCATGATCAAGGGGTTTTTAAAGAGAATAGCCTACATCAAGAACTAGAGCAGAAATTGAATTTTGGGGCGGCTAAGAATGGGGAAGAAGAGAAGCATTGGAATGGTTTAAGTGAAGAGGAATTAGAAAGCGGTGGAGTCGATATTAACAAACACGATAACAGGGACTTGAATGATGAGAGCGAAAAGAATTGGTGCGGCGTTGAGAATATCAATAACGGGACGGGAAGCCATCAGTATCCTCTTAGGCCTGATGCGGAAGATTGTGCCTTTTATATGAAAACTGGGTCTTGCAAATTTGGCTTCAATTGCAAGTTTAATCACCCTATTAAAAGGAAAATCACGGTAGTTTCCTGTGTCGGTATTATTTTTTTGTCTTTTCTTTCTACGTTTCTTGTTGTTTGGGATGAATTGTGTTTGGAAAGATGCTATATTTCAGCTTGGTAAAAGGATCGGGCTTACTTTGTTTTATCTTTACTGCTTATTATGTGGGAAAAGTGCAAATCCTCTGATGTATAAATGTGTTAATATTGGGATTTCTTTCTCATATGATTTTTCGGGTGAACACTCAAATTGACTTCTATTGTTCCTAAGGTTTCTGAAATTTCAGTGTTGTACTATCTTTAGGATGTGTGATTGGAGGCATTACCTAACCTTTTGGTGTTTCTTTGTCCATAAGCCGGCCAAGGAGAAGTTGACAGAAGGAGAAGAAGCTACGGAGAGGCCAGGCCAGACAGAATGCAAGGTCATTAGTTTCATAGATTGGTTTGAGATTTTCACTTGACCTAAGGATGCAATACAATCTCTCTGTAGTTGTTTTGGGCCTATTTTTGCAATTGAAATGACATTTGTGTTGAATCATACGGATCTGAAGTTATTGGTTGATTACCAACAATATAAACCTGATGGATATACTGTTCAAAACATGGCTTGCATTTACTTAACAAGAACAAAAAATTGTCTTCATATCGCTTTTGAGGACAAACTTCCTACTGATCCTTTGCAACTGATTTGCAGTTTATTATTCACATGAGATATGCATTTTGGAAGCTTAGGATTCCTCCAAAAGAAATGTATTAAATTTAAAAAATTTAGTTCCTGTAACTTTAAGCTGGAATGCCACTCTGAATGATGATTTTCATGGAGTTATATAACCAGTGCATTCATCATTTGCAAGTAGATGATTTCTTTTCTGGTTTAACGTTTCATGCATGTCTGAGGACTAATATCTATTTAAATTCCATGCTTATCTTCTTGAGCCTTCAACAGTATTACTTGAGGACAGGCGGCTGTAAGTATGGAAGTGCTTGTAAATACAACCACTCAGGGATTAAACCTCCAGTATTGCCAGTTTCAGAGCTTAATTTTCTGGGGCTCCCTGTCAGACCGGTACTGCATATGAGAGACCTTGAAAAGTTTTCCCTTAGCTAAGTTATACTTGCTTATCCTGAAAATTTCTTGATTACAAGGGGAAGAAAGAGTGTCCATATTACATGCGCAATGGCTCCTGCAAATATGGACCTACCTGCAAGTTCAATCATCCGGATCCTATGGCTGCTGGAGGAAGTGAGCCTTCTCCAGCATTTGGCAATGGTGGCTCTGCTCCTCTACATGTGTCATTACAATCAAGTGTGGCATCATGGTCTTCGTCAAGAGCCCTAAATGAGACCGCTTCATTTGTCCCAGTGATGTTTTCACCAACCTATGGAGTTCCTACCCCAAACTCGGAGTGGAATAAATATCAGGTGTCCCTGTTATTCTCCATTTTCTTGTGCCATTTATCTCTTCCACTTGATCTCAAGCTTGTATCATGAGAGTTTTCTGCCTCTGCATGGTATTATTTCACTTTCTTGTGATGACAGAACTTCTTTATGTTGATATGTTTCATTTATCTCTTAAGTGCTGTTTGATATTGGTTAGCGATTTGCCACAGATGTGTTTGGTTTGTCTGTATGTGAATGAAGTTGTGGGATGTACATTTCTCTCACGTGAGTTTTCATTCAACCTGGTCTAACAAATAATCTTGCCTACTTTCTCTCAAGTTGGAATGGAAACATGTCAAGTAAGCTAATATAGGATACAAGAGATGTATTTTTTGATTGTTGTCTTTATCCTTTTATATGTTTGAGGGTGCATTCCTCTACCTTGTGTTCCTTTTTCTTCACAAATATTATTTTCTTCTCGATCAGCTTGAGGTGGTTTTGTTTAATGACCGCTTCAAAAACTTGTAGGCTCAAATTAAAAGCATTTATTGCATCTCTCTTTTTTTAGGCCCCTGTATACCCTCCAGAAAGAAGCATACATCTGTCTCCAGCATATGTCATCAACAATTCAGCAACTGATACAAATGTCTATGGGCTTCAGCAGCAGTTGCAATTAGGTGAATTTCCTGAGCGGCCTGGTGAGCCAGAATGCAATTTTTATATGAAAACTGGGGACTGTAAGTTTAAATCTAACTGCAAATTTCATCATCCAAAAAATCGTATTTCAACTTCAACACCATGTGCACTCAGTGACAAGGGCCTGCCACTAAGACCTGTAAGTTATTGTTCTTTTGAAATTAATATCAGAAAATTCTTGTCTTTCCTCACCGTAGAACTTACTGATCAACCTCATTAAATTTTACCTTTTCTTTCAATTTTCCACTGCATACTACGAGGTTTTTGCTATATCTACAAACTTTTATCTATATATATAGAAATATCTAGTTGACAAAATTTTTTGCTTCAGGATCACTTCTAAGATACTGCAGTAGTTGCTTTTTTTTTTTCCGACCGTCGGAAATCTTCACATTGGTCAATTTGGGACTAATCCCCCTTCTTGTCATTTCTAGGATCAAGGCATCTGCTCATACTACGGTCGCTATGGCATTTGCAAATATGGCCCTGCTTGTAAATTTGATCATCCAGTACATTTGCCTTCTTCGACAGCATTGGCGGATGATGATCAACGTACTTCCGTAGGTCAATCTGCAACTGAGGAAGCCTCAATCGCTTGAATGCAACTGAAAATGATATTGCAATTCACTGAGACTATGTATAAAATTTTGGTTGACGGCTTCAGCGTTTTAGGTGAAAACGAATGCAGGGGTTTGAGTTTTCTCCCTCAAATGCGGATTTTGCTGTATTTTCTTGTTCAGCTGCCACAAGCTTTTTCAAACGAGTGGCATTATATATTTATAACCTGTCAGTATTTTACCAAGCCAAAGTGAAATCAGGATATGTAAATCGTTTGTATTGTGTTAAATTATCCTTTATACCAGTTACTGCAGTATAATTTACATCCTGTCAAGGAATTGCTTTTTTTTTATTTTTTATTTTTTACTTCTGTTAGAAATTTCACATGGTATTTGTTAATTTTTTAATAATACCTTTTTATTTAAGTTATAGTATAATTCTCTTCTTCAGCTTCAAAAGCTTTTTTTTTCATAACAGTGGCACAGTAGCTTACCTGATATGTTTTTGTTTTTCTTAAAGAAACTAATAAGGTACGTATGAATCAAGTTGATATTATTTTAATTAAAATGCATTTCAGAGAAGTCGATTTACAACGAAAAGAATAAATGAGCAGAAGCCTCTCGCGTAAAAGTTGAAACCCTCCATCGCATTTCGGTACTACTCAATTCGGAAGCAGAAGTTGGTGTAAACAATCCATTAACGGGCACGTACGATAACTTCAAAGATAATGAAGGATTGATTCACTTCTTCCAGCACAGCCATTTCTTCTGCATGATTATATTTGATTAAACTGAAAGCTAACATGCAAAGAGCATGAATGATAATTAAATCATATGATGTTTTACCTTTTGAGGAGGAGAGTGATCAGATTCTTTTTTGTGGTCATGATGATCATTGTTGGCATGAGCGTTGATGATGACGTTTGTAGGTCTGTTTTGGGTCTTCTTCTGATCTCTGGCCTTATTGAATATCACCGTAAAACCTTCCCCCGACGCCGGATTGTTCACGTCCCACTCTCCGAATTTAGGCAAGGCCCTACCCCCCTACCACAACAAATTGTGTTCTTTAGCTTCATGCATGCCATGCTAACTATATATAATGTACATAATTAAAGATTAAAACAATTAATACATTTCAATTGTAAAATCCTACAAATATTCTTCAGCAGCACTTTCTGTGATTCCATTCTGATGCTTTTTTCCTTCTGGTTGCGAATTGCGATTATTCAGCAAAGACATTCCAGGTTTATGCATGCATGCATTGGATTTCTTGATAAATAAGGTCACGTATATTATTATTATTCTGTATATATATATCCAGAAATCGCGTGATGAAGATGATTGACACGAATTGTAAGACACAGAATCATTAATATTAATGTTACTCACCGATGCCATGAAGCTTGAAGATGAACACGTACGTACGATTGCGTTATCAAAAATACAGGAGAGATGGGGAGAAAAATAAGTTTTTGCTTGTAAATAATATCTATTGCAGAGATAAAATTAAAGCAAACTATTTTTTTTAAATAAAAAAATTAGATTTATTGGAAGGGAAAGAGATTAGTTTGGTTTAAGTTATAGATAGTTAATTTCGAGTGTTTGTTAGGGTTAGCTTTTCTTGTTCTTATTTTGGTTTTAAATTGGGATGAAAACAAAAATTGGTTGGCTATGGGGTTATACATGCTCTTTTTTGAGTTGCTAATGTGAAAATTACTTGTTTTCAATATAAGAAATGAAGAAAGCAAAGAATGAGTTTTCTTAAAAGGGATTCTTTTTTTTTTTTTTGCAAATATATTGGCAAAATGGAATTTAGCATTCTAAGATGAAAGGGCATTTTAGTTTTGAATTTAAAAAGGGGATTAAGGGTTTAGAATTCATCAAGTACGTTTTATGAAAGGAAATGAATTGGATGTCAAATAGGGATAACAACGAGTCAAACTTATATCCGAGCTCGATTTAATCCTTTTTGTAACTTATAAGTTTAATTTAGGAGATGAATAGGGATAACAATGAGCTCAACTGATATCCGAGCTCGATGTAATCCTTTTTGTAACTTTTAAGTTTGATTTAGTTTTGAGCTACTTATTAGCTTGAAAACTAAAACTTATAATTTTAGGACTTGAAAATGAAAAAGAAGACAAATAGTAAAATGAATATTGTAAAAATGCTTAATACTTATTGTTAGGGCCATTGATCTTTATATAAGTATTATTAAATTTCGAATCAATATATTAACAATTAAACTTAATTGAAAATTTGAATAAAAATGATTAAATTTAATATAATTTAATTCTTAAATTATAATTGTTTAATATAATTTGTTATATTTTAATTTAATTAATAAAATAATATTGTGTTTTCTTTTTTAAAAATAAAATAACTAACTATTGAAAATTTTAAAAATTAATTACACGAGCATTTATGTGGTTATAATTATATTATTGGCATGTAATTAAGTGTGATAATTTAATGATATTGTGACAAAGATGTTAGAAAAATTTAATGGAATGTCTTTATAATCCATCAGGTCAAGAAATGGACCCGAACCGGTGAGTTTTGATAATCGCATGAAGGCTTCTTCCCCAAAATTTGAATATGAAACCCTAAAACGCCTTAGATTTGTCCAAGTAAGTAGATGCTCCATGATATTCATTTACAATGTTGGAGAATGCTTCAAAGTTGTAATAAATGTAGTTTTTATCTAAAGATAAAATTTGAGAGTGGTAGGATAAAGTAGTAAAAATAAGATCTGTTATTTGTTAGAAGATAAAATTTTATCTGTGAGGATTTAAACTTTTAAATTTTTAATTTGTTTGCTTAATCTTTACCGAGATATTAGCTAAGTTTATTATTTCATTGCTTATATATTTAAGCCTTCAAAGTAAACGTAAAAAGCAACTCATCAATAAATTACCTCAAGATCTCTTTTTTATTATATTTTTTGGTTAAATTTTGACTCTGAAATCCAATATGATATCAAAGCTCTCAAAGATTAACTCTTTATGAGTTCAAAAGCAAAGAAGCGAAATGAGAAACAAAGAAAGTGAAAAGATGGTGGATAGAGCCTATCTAGCAAAGATTTCGTCATCAAAAAAGAAAGGAAACATTATTCAATGTGGCCATTGTGAGAAATTTGGTCATGAAGACAAAGATTATTGGCATAAAGGAAAGTCTCGATGCTTTAGGTGTAAACAATTTGGACATTTGAAAAAGGATTGCAAGTTTAACAATAAAGAACAAGTAAATACAGTGCAAGTGATTGAATAAGACAACATCTTTTAATTGGTAAGAAGTATACCAAGACGTATCGTATAAAGAAGTGCTCTATGGAGATAAGTGATGAGAGAAGTGTTCATGTTGAACAATAGAGAAAAGTGTTCCAAAGAAAAGAATTGTGGAGAGATGTGTTTTAACTATTCTAGGGTGATGGAAAGTACATTATCAAATTCAAAAAGTCTTACAACTTTGAATCTAAGAGGAAATGTTGGATAATGATTCAAAGTTGTTAAAAATGTAGTCTTTGCTTAACAATAAAATTTAGGAGTAGTAGGATAGAGTAGTAAAATAAGATCTATTATTTGTTAAAGGATAAAATTTTATCTATTAAGATAAAGTTGTTATTGTTAGGATTTAAACTTTTAAAATTTTGATTTGTTTGCTGTATTAGCTAAGTTTGTTATTTCATTGCTTATATATTTAGGCTTTCAATGTTAATGTAAAGAACAACTTATCAATAAATTGTCCCTTGCATTATCTTTTTTCTATTTTATTTTTTTAGTTAAATTTTGGTTCTAAAATCTAATATAGTATCTTGATAGATCTATCAAGAACAAAAAAGGACAATGAGAAACTAAGAAAGTGAAAAGATGCTAGAGCGAAGCAAAGATTCTGTCATCAAAAAGGAAAGGAAATATCCTTCAATGTAGCCATTGTGAAAAGTTTGGTCATGAAGAGAAAGATTATTGATATAAAGGGAAGTCTCGATATTTTAGGTGTAAACGATTTGGACATTTGAAAAATGATTACAAGTTTGACAATGAAAAATAAATAAATACAATGCAAGTAGTTGAAGAAGACAACCTCGTTTAGTTGGTGAGAAGTACACCAAGACGTAAAATAAAGAAAAGTACTCTACGAAAATAAGTGACGAGAGAAGTACTCATATTGAAAAATAAAGATAAGTGCTTTAAAGAAAAGAATTATGGAAATATGTGCTTTAACTATTGAAAGATGGTGGGAAATCCAACGTCAAAGTCAAAAAATCTTGCAACTTTAAATCAAGAAGAAATGTTAGAGAATGATTCAAATTGTTAAAAATAACATTTTTGTTTAATGATAAAATTTGAAAATAGTAGAATAGAATAATAAAGGTAAGATCTGCTATTTATTAAAAGATAAAATTTTATTTTAGCAACTAAAATTGTTATCAGTTAAAATTTAAACTCTTAAATTTTGATTTGTTTGCTTAATTTTTATCAAAAATATGAACTAAGTTTATTAATTCATTAGTTATATATTTTGGCCCGTCAACGTACAACTCATCATCTCTTATATTATCTCTTTTCTATTACATTTTTTTCAGTTAAAATATTGTTCTAAAGTCCAAGGTTCAATTAGGTTATCCCTCTACGCAAGACCATAGCTTGTAATTTTTGTTCTTATTTGTGGAAATTTGGTTTCGTGATCATCAGTTCGGGGCTGAAAGTTAATAGTCTTGTACTCTTGATCTAGATACCCCAAATTTCAAACTTTTTCTTTTTCATGGTTAGATCAAAGAACCACCAAGTGGTATTATGAGTTTATAGATGGCATCGACGGAACATAAGACAGAGACGGAGTCCATACAAGTGAATGGCGGCGGCAGGAGACCGAGAATTTTACTTGCGGCCAGTGGAAGCGTGGCCGCCATAAAGTTTGGGAACCTCTGCCATTGTTTCTCGGAATGGGCTGAAGTGAGAGCAGTAGCTACCAAGGCTTCTTTGTGCTTTATCGATAGAGCCTCGATTCCTAAGGACGTTCTTCTTTACACCGATGAGGATGAGTGGTCCAGTTGGAGTAAAATTGGGGACACCGTGCTTCATATCGAGCTCCGCCGGTGGGCTGATCTCATGGTTATAGCCCCTTTATCAGCAAATACTCTGGGCAAGGTAATGTTGTCTTTTTTCTTTAGGTTTTATCTAGGCAATTTGTAAAATTCCGGTTCTAAACTCAAATTGTTTGAGCCAGCTTTTCGATGTATCCCAAAATATAAACAAAATACTTTTCTATGTTGTCACCAGTTTGTCTGATCCCTAAAAATAGATGCTCGAGCTTTGTTCGACATGATGGTCACTATTTTGGTGTCAAATTACTTCCAAGAGTTTTTCTATGTTTCTGATTTCACAAAGTAGTTGAAATCGATTCAAATTTGCTTTGTATCGATCCAGATTGCCGGGGGGTTGTGTGACAATCTTCTGACTTGTGTTGTCCGAGCATGGGATTACAGCAAGCCGATCTTTGTTGCTCCAGCCATGAACACCTTTATGTGGAACAATCCTTTTACAGAACGCCATCTTGTATCAATTGACGAGCTTGGAATTTCCCTAATCCCTCCTGCCACAAAAAGGCTTGCTTGTGGGGATTATGGTAATGGTGCAATGGCTGAACCTTCCCTAATCTATTCAACTGTAAGGCTCTTCTTAGAATCCCGAACTCAACAAGGCGATGCAAGTGTTAGTTGATTTTGTGCTTATTTAAACTGTATACTTAGGCAGTCTTCACTGCTTCGGGCGCTTTGTTGTTGTTACTTGTGCATGTCAAACTCTTTGTATGGATAGAAGTAATATTGGGCCAATTTGTTTCTTTCTTGTTGTGGGGAATTAAAACGGGAAAAGGTTTGTTTTACTTGTGACTAACTTGTTATCATCAACACAGGCATTTTAAGTGTTGAAGTCTAAGGGTTTTGTTGTATATATATCATTCTGGTCTTGAAGGAAGCCTTTATATAGGTGGGCTGATGTACAAATTTGTTACAGAGATCCTATATTAAAGGATTACATCAAGGCATATCAATCTTATCTCTTATAATACATATCTTACATAGGAAGATATACTCCCTCCCTTATAAATCAGTTATAATTTCATTAATCATATACTAGCATTCTTCTTTAAATTGGTTCGGAGGTATCTTTTAAGCCTAATTTGCCCGTTAATTTATTAAGAACTTAAGCAGAAATTGTATGGGTTAGAATGTCTGTTAACTGCTCACTCCATTGAATGAAAGGAATGTTTATCTTCTTGAAATTCAACTTCTTTTTTGATGAAGTATCTGTTTACTTCAGTATGTTTAGTTCGATCATATTATATCAAATTATTATCTCTCTAGGGCTGTTTGATTATCACAGTATAGTAGTGTAGGGTTTTTTGGCTTGAAACCTATTTCAAGGAACAAGATCTTAAGTCACAAAAGTTTACATATGATCCATGCCTTTATGTTATGTTTCTACTGGCGATTCTGCTGTTATATTTTGTTTTTCGCTTTGTCATATGAGAAGATTGCCATTAACAAATTTGAAGTAACCACAGCTAGACTTTTGTTCAGTGATGTTTCTTGTCCGATTCACATTGGTAAATCCTTTTACTTCAATACGTCCATGTCTTTTGAATGTGAAACATTTTCCTAGAGTCTCCTTTAGGAAATACATAATTCTTATTACAACAATCCTATGATCTTCACTTGGAGCATATATATGCAATATCGGGACGTATGTGTGACAAATAAATTAATTTATAATCTCCATTGTTGGTATCTTTAATTGTTCATATGCTAGCATACTAGTTTCACATAAGAGATCCATACTTGTTATTGTGACATGTATATACAACCTTTGGACCTTGCAACTTTAATCCTCAAGAAGTATTTCAGTCCTCCTCAATCTTTCATTTTAAATTTATAAGACAAACATTTTTTAAGCCTTTTCTTTTCGTTTGTTTCAACCATTTTATTTACATAAATAATTTGTAGCTCTGCCATTCTTGTACGTGATAAATAGAGTTTGATCTAAGTCACATTAGTGATAATCAATTCGTTTCATAGCATTTTTGGACGTCCCAAGTCATGTCTTTGGTGATTGCTTTGGGTCATATAAAACTTTCCACATTGTGCACACTTTTCTACTCAATTGTGGAGGATCGAACTCAAGTGGCAGATGCATATAAATTTCTTATTCCAATGTATATTCTACACAGCAATTATTTTAAAGGCCAATTAAATTTGCTACTAAAGACAGCAAGATGAAGCAAGTAATAAAGAAAAACAAACACTTTCAGGGGTACTTATCTCAGAAGTATACATTTGATCTTGAGCAAGTACCTAAGGAGATGAAGGGGTTGAAAGGGATGTTTCATCACGATTATCTTGTTGTTCACTAGATTCAACATACATATATTTAGATTTATTTGGGTAACCTGTAAAACCTAAATTCTTTAGATTTATTTAGGTAACCTAATTCCTTTCATGTGAACTACAAATTCTTACTTGAACTAGATAGCCCTAAATATGCAGATGTCTCAAATTAGGTCCTTTTTCGATTCACAATTCAAAAGGAGTTTTTATAATTGCCAAACTTGGGACTTTGTTCAATAAATACATCATAGTTTTAATGGCAGACGATCACAAAGATTTAAGTAGTAAAGAGTTAGATATAAAACTCCTAATCATATCTATTAATTTCTTATTACACCTTTCTACCATATGGTTTTGTTGAGGTGTGTTGGGATAATATGCCATCTATACAAGCCATGTCTTTCAAGGAAATTTGAAAACAAACCCAGAAATTGTCACGATTCATCATATTATTCATCCCCTCTGTTAGAATTTTCAATTTCACCAATTTATCTAAATTATTAATAAAGATGGAGATGGCTCTTTTCTTATTATGTTTGATTTGCTTTTCCTTAATGCATACACACATATACTTAGACCAATAAAATCTAGATCTAGAAGAATATCTCAGTCTTTATTAATATTTCTTTGAATATATGACTCAAACGTTAATTCTACGAGTAGCAAAATTTTCATCTTATACATTGTGTTTATTTTAGCATTACCATAAACGATAGGCAAAGATTCAACAAATTCAATCTCAAGTTTCAATTTATATAAACTATTCGAAACAACAACAACATCAACACCTAATGAGAATCCTGTTGAAATGCGAGATTTAGGAAGGTAAAATAGTACGTAATTTTATACCTATATGATCGAAATACTGTTTTTAAGCATCTCCAAAATGTCCTTTAAACCTAATACCATTTAAGTTTTGACACATAAATTAGATTTCTAAAAATTAAAGGTTTCCAAAGGTCTAACTAATGACCAAAACTTAACTTAGAATCAAATAATAAGTTCCAGTACCTTCAATTGAAGCTTTTATACAGTTTTCCATAAAGAGAAAATATCTTATTGTGTCTATATGAAAATTGTATTGTCCTTTGAATATACAAATATATTCAACAAAAAAAAAATTTACTCTCTTTATTTTTACTTTTTCGTACATCTTTTCCGTGAACAACCATCCAAGTTATTGACAATGTCACAGATGTTGTCGCCCTCTTCAAAACACACGGAGAACTTGATAAATTCACTGTTGTGTGATTTTAGATACTAGTCATTGCAGATTTAAGGATGCCATATTATCAAGTTTTTGATCATTAGCTTCTTCATTCACGTAAATATATCGGAAAAAGGTACAAAAATGCCATACGATTTTATTTATTTTAAATTATGTAGAAAGCACTTTACAACGTTGAGATCAATGTTTTAAAAATTAGATAGAAACTTAAATCGGTGAGATAAAAAATTTGGCGTTTGGTTTGAGCACAGGATTGGGTATGGATATGGGTATAATAGTAGAAGGGAATGAGAATGGGTATGAAAAAT
>JANTNU010000006.1:33348847-33359173 GCA_024752395.1 Erythroxylum havanense
TACATAGCACAAGATATCCTTTAGATTTTATACAATCTTGAAAAGCTCTTCCCTGCAAATCTTTTACACATTTCACTACTTGTAAATCTGGTATGTTCATATAATCCAATAGGCGCACAGTATAGCCTTTTCCTGATTTAGTAATCAGTATGTGAATGCTAACAGAAATAAGGACCTAACCAGGCAATTTCTTTCAAACCAATTCTCTTGCAAAAGCTGCAATTATATGAGGTCTACTAATAATGTAATCAAAACCAGCAAATCTTCACATATCCTTCCAGCTGCTTCTGATAACTCATCCACATATATCAAGTTGTACACACATCTTCTGTCTCCTCATTTGCCGCAATCTACTCCTGCAGCATTTGGCCATGAACAAGTCTGCTACCCTTCGCTTACTGCATTATTTGAATACAAATATATAGATTATCTTCTTGTAGCTGCCAAAGGGCGGAGTAACTTGCCTTTCACTGTACTTGAAAGGTGTCCAGATTTTCTTGCTTTCTAGGTGAGGTCACAGCTTAACAAGCAATTAGGCAACATATCCACTTTTGGGCTAGGGAGCTATTACTCCAAATGCGATGGATATCAATTCATTCGATAAGAGAAATCCCTCTGGATCACTTAGGCGGATATATGCCAACCCTTTGGCGACTTCATCTTCACTCTTTAACTTGGCGTTGAATTCATCAACCTTGATGGCTTGGCGATTTTCATCCAAGCAAATCACATGCCCGCTCTCTATGTAAGGTTTGTAGGACTCGCAGAGAGAGTAAACAAGTGAGCTACCAAATGCTTCTCCAAAAGACCTCAAGTCTAGGCCTGTTGCGGTTCTTAGTGAGAGCATCACAACATCCATGGCCAAGTCCTTAGAATCAGCATGAGTATCCTCAGAACATTCCACTGTTCCATATTCCAAATTCTGCACGTAATCCATGTAACCTTTCGTCTTCCTAGGCCTCGAAAACCTCAATCCATTAACATAACTAGCAGAACCAAGGCCAAAACCATAGAAAGGTTTGTTCCTCCAGTAAGTAGCATTGTGTTTGCATTCATAACCATCTTGGCAATAACTACTGATCTCATAGTGCCTGAAACCAGCATCAGACAGCATTCTTGACGCCATTCTATAAAAATCAGCAGACTGTGTCTCTGACGGTAGAGGAAACTCACCTGGCGTAAACCTGCAAACTTTCACATAATCAGTCTCAAAAAACCCCAAAAAATAGACTATTACTTTCCATCATAAATTTCATTGCCACACTTACAAGTTTCCAAATTTTGTGCCTTGTTCAACCTGCAAATCGTAAACAGACACATGCTTAGGCCGCGCTTCAACGGTAAGTCTCAAGCTCTCCTCCCACATTTGTGGCTTCTGATGAGGAAGGGAAGATATAAGATCCACACTCCAATTCTCAACCCCACAAAGTCCGACAATGTCGATTGCTTCATAAACCTCCTTAACCCCATGTGCCCTACCACAAGCTTTAAGCAACTCCTCTTGAAACGCCTGAACTCCCAACGACACTCTATTCACGCCCAACTCCATCAGCTCCTCCAATTTTTTGGCGTCAAAAGTACCAGGATCCATTTCCATTGATATTTCAGCATCTTTACAAATCCCAAACTTCAATCTCAAAGACTCCAAGATCGACGAGACTAGCCTCGGAGGCACTAAAGAAGGCGTGCCACCGCCAAAAAAGATAGTTTGAAGCGGTGGGTGGTCATGGAAATCTGCTTTCGTTGAGACTATCTCTCTTTGGAGCAATTCTATGTAGTTTAGGACTCGTGGGTCGTCGTGTGTTGTTGTTGCAGAGCCGAGAGCCACGATTGGGAAGTCGCAGTAGTGGCAGCGCTTGCGACAGAAAGGCAGGTGAACGTAAGCTGAAGTCGGGGGGTGTAGGTGACGGTGATTTCTGGCGGGTGAGTCATTCTGTCGAACAGATGGTGTGATTTGCGCTGATGCAAGTGCAACAACGTCGCAAGTTGAGAATTTCCAAAATCTAGTCGGCAGGGGATGGAACATTGAGAAGATGGGGACAAAGGTTGATCTCAGCATCATTTGGTCAGAGGGCACACGAATTAGCCTACGCCTTTGCCTATAGATGTGGAGCTTCACTTTTGGAATTTCATAGCTTTCCTTTTCAAGTCCATTTGCAGTCAAACGAATTGTCTAAAATTTGTCACTAATAAGAAGATATTGAAAGAAGCTCAATTTTCTATTCATTTTCTCCTAAAGCAAACTGCAATTACATGTAATATTACTATGATGTTTTATGTCAATACAAGATTTGAGTTATAAATACTGTAAACTAAGATATGACTATGGTCACACAAGAGATTTAACCATGTAAGGCCCTTCAAGCTCGTAGCCCAGCTTCCTATAATAATGTCGAGTTCCCACACCTGAAATGACAGCTATTTTAGTCGATCGATGCTCTCTGCGAGCAATTCGCTCTGCCTCTTCCATCAGCAACGTACCATAACCCTGCAAGGGAAATAAGAGAGCAGGATTCACGCAAAAAATTCACCAACTACAATAAGTTTTTACATGGTAAATGATAATACCAAAAGATCGACGATCTCTCAAGTCTGTAAGGTACCACCAAATTACCTGGTGCTGATGTTTGTCCACTTCGCGGCCGTGTACAGGAACAGCAGTGCCGTAAACATGGAGTTCCCGGACAATAGAGCATTTGCCCTTTAGCTCAGGACAAGTCACATTATGGCCACATTTTCGCAAGCGTAATAGCCCGACAAGTATATCCTATGCAAAGTTGAGTATTAAAAACTTTCATATTATAGTCTTATGGCACAAGCTCAAACACTAGAAGCTAAGAGTAACCAGATCATGAGATGGGAATCCAACAAAATTAGTCAACATAATACTTGAAAATAGAGGTCCGAACTATCCAATTTCCTAGGAGCCAGCACATTCCATAACAGACAAAACAGTTGTAACAAGCAAAAAAATCAGCATGTGCTCTCTCTATACACATTGGCCCAAGCTCTGTGACCAAATACACTTACAGTCTTAAAATGAGACATTAGTGAATACCTGTTGCACATCCTCATAGGAAAGAAACGTTTCCCATCCTTCATTTGCTGTATAATCCCGGCGAACAAGCTCAACTTCTTCTGGCTTAATTTTGTGATGAATATCCTAAGTTTCAGAAAAAGCATTACCAGGGCCTGTTGTCAGTGCAAGAAGCATATGAAACATACCATTAAACAATACATAATTTCTCACTTACCTGAATTCCAGCCTCACGAGTACGGACATCTCGGCATTTCAACCCTAAATCATCCATCCGAGCTAGCGCTAGCTCCCTAAGATTTCCCTTCTCAACCCCAGATGTAACCAAAGGCATAGGGATATCACGCTGAACTCTATAAACACGCGTCCAAGGGGGTACCATGGCTAGGATCCTTGCTACAATATCTACAAGTTGCTCAGGCGGGTAATTTCTATACCTGCAAAGGGACTCATCATAATAAATACTTCCACATCAAATCACATACATGGAAGTTCAAGCATTTAAAGTGAAGTATCATGTGACAACACATTGGCCTCATGACAGACATCAACAGGCTATAAGAGATAATAAAGAAAGCAAGACTATGTTGTCAGGTTTCTATCTTGGTGTCATCTTTCTCGGCAAAACCATAATTCATAAATGAATACTAAGTCTTGTTAAAGTTTTTGAAGACGGTATCATATGAGTCACCGTGCAATAATAAACTAATGAATGCTGGTGGACACTCCAACCAGCTAGTTTCCAGATCCAAACTGTAACCTAAATTAGCTAGTAAGTCTGTAAGTGTCATCTATCATTTCGACAGATAGCCTTGCCTTGTACCCCTCTGAAATGAAAGGAATGTTCAAGTCGAAAAAACCACTTAATCATCAGATTCTTGGTTGCAAAGTCTTTGAATTTGCTGTCTACAGCAATTAACAAGAGCTGAGGGATGCAGAAGATTGAGCAATAACTGACAAAAGTCAAATACCTGCCAGTCTTCCATAGCTCATAAAGCCCAGTTCCACGAATTACAAGAGTAGGATAAATTTTCAGTCCATCTGCTCTAAATAATGGGCTTTCAAAGAACTCCTTGAAACTTTCCAAGTCCCTCTCCACCCCAACATTAGGAAGATCAGGCATCATATGAGCAACAACCTGCAGCAAAGTATTAAGATGAAGTTAACAGAAACAAAGGAGGTGCAAAAAAATTTGATATTTTATGCATGTTTTTGGCATTGCTTTTGCAACTGCGTTTGAGTGTTCAAAAGTAAGTTTGCATGTACGAACATTTTTTAGGGTGTCATGGTCAATCATCACCCTCCTTAAAGCCATGATTTTGGAAAAGCATCTTTTACATGTTTTTTCAAAACCATGGTTTGAATAAAAACTAATTTTAACTTAAATTATCTAAACTTTCTTTTTTCATATTTCTTAAGAGTTAATTTATGACTCATTAGTTTTGCTTAATACTTTTTCTTATCCTTTTCAGTATTATGTATTCATTGATTATTATTAAGTTGGAAAATAGACGAGTTATTAAGTTGACAAGTTTTAATGACAAGTCTATTAGATCAAATTTAGGTGCATGTATACATTCATGAACCCCAACCCCAACCCAAATCAATCTACCAGAAAAGAAGGTTAAAAAACAATCTCTTTCATTGTTACCTTGAAACCAGCATCCTTTGCCAAGCAAAAACAATCAGCAACAGCAGCGACAGTATGTCCTCTATTAGTGTCACGAGCAACATCCTCATATGTGCTTTGAACCCCAATCTCCAATCGTGTACAACCATAAGAAAGCATTTGCCTCAAATGAGGACCAAGACAATAATCTGGCCTCCTGAAAAATCACCAAGCATGAACAGCATTGTTAGCGCTAAGGCAAGCTCACAAGGTAAAGCAAAGAATTAGCACATACCAAACAATAATCACAAGTTCCTCCAACAGTAGTAATGGTTTAACTGTAATGGTTGATACTGAAAAGTCTGCAGTTATCTAAGATTTTCTTTTGCTTTCATTCTTCAAAGAGTAGGAAAGCCAAGAACAAGTCTAAAAGATTTTCACAATGGAAATAAAGAAGTATGATTTTTCCTTTATTTCCATTTCAAGCAAGTCATATAAACACTCACGTTTCAATAGTCATTCCAATACACTTCACTGCACTGTGCTCAGAGTAGGCAACTGCCTCTTCAACATTAGCAGAAGTGTGCCCTGATAAAGCATCATGAAGATTTCTTATGAAGTAATCCCGGTAATCTGCTGACAATGACATGAAAGTACCTCCCATTAATATGAACTCAACCTGAAACAATATAGCCACACAAACGAGTGTATAAGACTCTTTTCATAAATCTTATTTCTCTAAACCGTAAGTGAATAATTAAGTTGGCATGTAATGCAGCTACAACCTTATCAACACTGTGACCCAATCGCTTAAGCTGATCAATCCTGCTTCTAGCCTGAACATACGGATTATATCTGAACAGGAAAAAGTGTAAATATAAGTAAGAAATTAATAATAAAACTTCAAAATTATAATAAAAAGTCCTTTGACATTTAGTTTGCTACTAAATCCTACCTAGCTCGAATCGCGCGCATGCTAGTAGGTTCATAGCCGGTATAAGACTGCGTACTGTACTCGAAGTCCGAGTCCGGGCCACCGGGACAGTAAACGCAGATATTCCCCGTGGTAGCAATATGTGGACACCGGTGCGGCTTCGACATAACGGCAACAACAGCGATTCCAGAGGCGGTGCGAACAGGTTTGGCGCGGAGTTTAGGAAGGAGAGAGTCGCGGTCGGATTCGGGAAGAGCTGCGATCATCTCCACCAGCTTTGGTGCTCTGGAGAGGCCGTACTTCCGGCAAGCGGCGGACTTGAGGGCGTTGAGGTCGACGGTTTGGTTGTTTCGCGAGAGCTCCACCATTGAGTTTACAATTTCAGCTATGGCCCGGACCCGAGCTTCTTCTTCAGTCAGGCCATGGGCTTGGTACCCGCCCCGACCAGGTCGCGGCTGCTTTTTGGACTCCGATACTATTGCTGTTGCCATGAAGGCACGACGGCGACACCACAAAGAAGAAGAAGAAGAGTGCTTTACTAACAATACGCTCTAATTTGCAATTGAGCAACGACGTCGTTTGATAGAGTAACTAAAACGAGAATGGAGAATCTGACATAATTAGTATGGCAATGGGCTTGCCTCTCGGGAGAATCTGACATAATTAGACTTGCCATCCACCTAAGTTTTTTAAAACAATCCTGCAGGGGTACCCTCCCCTACAGTACTTTGTAATTTGACCTTTGTATTTGTGCTTTCCATTGTATGAAAAAAAAAAAACAATCCTATGCAGAAAAGATATAATTGTCCAGCTCTTGTCTTATTCGGGTTCTCGTACGTAGGTGGTATGCCCTATTGTTGCGAGCATTCGCAAACTGTTTCACCGTAATTGGACTGTTGTCTATCGGCATGCTTATCGAGAGAGCAACAGAAGTATTGACTGGTTTGCCACTCACGCTGCTAATTTTGATGTAGGCGTCACTTATTTTGATACTGCACCTATAGGGTGTCAACGCTTCCTCCTTGAGGATACGTCGGGAATTAATTTCCCCAGACTCATTTTGTAATCTGTTTTTGACAGTTTCCTTTTAATCAAAAAAAGAAGAAGAAGATATGATTGGATTGGTTGACATGCTCTCAACTGCTACAGCACTTTGATCATTTGCTACAGTTTTTTACTCCTTTGCTACAGTACATTATGCAAGCCTGCTACCATTCTTTGAACAGCCCGCTGTCCTACTCCACCATGCCTTCCCCTAATCCAAATGAATCCACCATGCCCATAGTCAAAAAAGTTCGCACACGAGAACGGGAGGAAGACCCTCCCCCTTAGGCACCGCCGGGACTCCCACCTCCAATGAGTTATAGCGCGGTAGTGTCTGGGACCTCCAATCCTGGCACTGAGTCCCCTGCCTTAGCTTGGCCGAATGAGGACCCAATTGAACTTACCGAAGGGGACATCACCATTGTTCAGGGGTCCCATGGATTAAGCGTTAAGCTTTCAAACACCTTCAAAGGAAAATTGGACAAAGTGTGGGCCAATGCGGTGGTGGTCAAGCTCCTCGGCAGAAAATTAAGCTTCACCATGCTTCGTGATCTCCTCCACACTCTGTGGCACCCTAAAGGATCGATTAAAATCGTTGACTTAGAAAACGACTTCTACCTCATAAATTTCAGGTAAGAGGACGATTATATACACACCTTAACTCAAGGCCCTTGGATCATCGCTGGCCACGTGCTATCTGTTCAACCGTGGGCTCCCGGCTTCCGACCAACGTCTGGCAAAATTACATACGTGTTGGCTTGGGTTCGGTTCCCAGACTTCCCTATCGCTCGGTATCACCCATCCATACTCACCGCCCTCGGCAATTTGGTAGGTCAGACCGTCAAAATAGACAACAACACACAACAAGCTTATCGTGGGCGATTCGCTAGGGTTGCCGTCAATATTGACATCAGCTCCCCCCTCCGCTCGGTTGTGGAGCTTGATGGTGAGCTCATCCACGTAGCCTATTAAGGCTTACCTCAAATTTGTTTTCATTATGGCCGTGTCGGCCATGATTCCTCCATTTGTCCTTCACGTCCGACGACTGCCCCTGAACCAGCGACTTCCTCTTTTCCTTCACCTATCCCTCCCCCATCTGATCCAGGCCACTCTTCCACCTCCGACGCCACTCAACAAATCGCCTTTGGCCCTTGGATGTAGGTGCAAAGGAAAGTTCGTCGTCCTCCCAACCCCTTCTCTCACGATTGCAACCCCCAATCCACCCAGGTACCCCTGATCGCAACGCGAGGTTCACGATTCTCGACTCTCTCTGTCGTCAATCAGCGTGCTTCCACCTCAGCTCCTTCCGCAACGGTTGCCAGTTCCCATCCTCACGACTCCCCATATCAGTCTGTTTTGAACCACCGAAAGGGACTCTCCCTAACTCCTTCATCCAGATGCGACAAGAACCACGCACGAGGGCCACGCCAACACATCCGGAAGACCCAAGCCCCTTCCCCGTCTACGACGTCGTTTCCCCTATCAACTTCCCAGACCGCGGGCCAGGCCCCCAATTCCGAGCCCACCCACCTGCCCCAGCCCACCCACGTTCCCCCACAGGCCTTGGCCCCTCCCAAGGCCCAGCCCATATTGCTATTACCCTACCCTCCCATACCGACCTTATCATCCACGACCCATCCTTCCCGAAGCCCACCCCAACAGAATTGGGTTGCAAAACCATGGACAAGGATCCCATCGAGTCTCGGGACCCACCTCGCTCATTGTCCCGTGACCCCAACCCCCTGACCCAGTCACTGCTACTGGAAACGCAGAGGCCCCTTGTGTCGAACCGGACACCCCTATGGAGGAATTAGGTGCGCCCCAGGCCCCAAATCCCTCTGCTATTTCTCAGTTCAGGCCGATAACTCTCTGTTCGGTTTTGTACAAAGCCCTCTCTAAGATCATAGTGCATAGGATTCAGCCGTACCTCGATAGGCTCGTCGCTCCCACCCAATGTAGTTTTGTCCTGGGCCACCTTATTACCGACAACATCATCATCACACAAGAGGTCATCCACTCAATGAGAAGGAAAATTGGACGTAAGGGCTATATGGCTATTAAAGTGGACCTGGAAAAAGCATATGATCGGCTGTCATGGGCCTTTATTCACGATACTCTTCTCGATGTTGGTTTTCCCGAGTCGCTGATCACTGTCATCATGAAGTGTGTTACTATGGTCTCCTTCCAAGTCAACTGGAACGGTGAGCATAGTGCCTCCTTTGCCCTCACTAGAGGCATTCACCAGGGCGACCCTCTCTCTCCCTACCTTTTCATCCTTTGCATGGAACGTCTAGGCCATGCCATTACTCAGGCAGTGGCTTTTCGCCGGTGGAAGCCTATTCAGTTAAGCAGATCTGGCTCGCCACTCTACCATTTATTCTTTGCCAATGATCTCATCCTTTTTGCAGAAGCTGACTCCGACCAAGTCCTTGTCATTCACAACACTTTACAATCCTTCTGTTCGGCTTCTGGACAATGTCTTAGCCCGGCGAAATCACGCTGCTACTTTTCTTCGAATATTTCTTCGTCGACGCGTCATTCTTTGAGCAATGAATTAGGCTTCCAAGCGACGACCGATCTTGGCCGTTATCTTGGAGTCCCTATTCTACATCAACGGGTCGGCAAACGCACTTACCAGTACATTCTCGATAGGGTCTAGCATCACCTGTCAGGCTGGACAGACCAGACGCTTTCTTTTGCCGGTAGACTCACTTTGCTACATTCTATTTTAGCAGCTCTCCCGAGCTACACCATGCAGACAGTCCGCTTGCCTCGCAACCTCTGTGATGCGCTGGAGACCCTAATGCGCTAGTTTCTGTGGGGATCGACTGGTGGCCAACATAAGATTCCATTAGTCCGATGGGAAGAGGTGTGCAAACCGAAGGCTTTAGGGGGTCTAGGCATCCGGTGGATTCGTGAGCTAAATGACGCATTCCTCACTAAACTTGGATGGTCGTTACTTGCCAAACCTGAGGCGTTATGGGTCCAAGTCCTCTCAGCCAAATATCACTTCGACACCAACACCTTACCCCCCACCATTGCCACTACTGGAGGCTTCATGGTTTGGCGTAGTATCAAATCTATCTGGAACATTGTGGCCGCAGGCCTGAAGTGGAGGATCGGCGATGGCACTCGGACACATCTTTGGATCGACCCTTGGCTAGCCGGTGTTGGCCCGCTTATAGCCCATGCCACCCATCCCGTTCCAGCTCATTTCCTTCCCCTCAGCGCCCACCACTTTGTGGATACCACTGGAAATTGGGACCTGGACACTCTCCACTCTTATCTCCCCATGCTAGTTTGTCGGCTTATCGTGGGAACATTTCCTCCTAGGCCTTACCTTGGCCAGGATAAATTGACCTAGGGGGCCTCCGACACTGGACTCTTGACCATTGCGTCTACCTATTCCCTAATTATGGGCCATGATGCCCTTCCTTCAAATGGAGTTTGGATTGCCATATGGCAGTGGCCAGGCCCTCAACAAATTTGAGCTTTCTTATGGTTACTTGCCTAAGACCGACTCCCTGTAACATCCCGCCACATATGGGATGAATACAGTTCTATTTATACGTATTTGGCATGTGCATTTATACAAACGTATTTGGTAATTTGTAAATTGGTAATGGTACGTACATGCATATATGACATATTTCCGATTAGATTTGGATAATTTGGATTGGGAAAATTGATTAGGTTAATTGG
>JANTNU010000006.1:33523314-33542353 GCA_024752395.1 Erythroxylum havanense
AAGATTGAGGAACCAACTAGGTTACTCACCTGTAACTTCCGAGCTACTGCCTGGAAGTCCCAGCAATATCCGTGGAACGACGATCCAACGATGCCTCTATAACAGTCAAATAGTTTCCCATTATTAGATGCTCAATCAGAAAGATTCAATGATGCACATGTCTTAAAGAAAAGATGTACGATGCATATTCATGACTCTCCGACGCTAAATCCCAATTTCACTATCTTTTGTCAAAATTTAACTTTTCACTCAATTGATCAATAAGAACTCATTTCATTTCTAACATTCAGTTCAATTCACCATATTATACACACTAAAATGCTCCCAAGTCCTTGGCTTCTTTTCACTTTTCAAATTTCATTTCTATTCTAGGTTGTCTCTAAAATTCCAATGGCTCGACATTTTTATTCCTAAAAATCAAGTATCTATTTTTCCCATTACCATTGGACAGTTTTGTCAGTACTATAAAGTCAATCAGTCCATAACTCGGAAAATTTCCGGTCCGGATATTTACTCCCAAATTTTAGAAAAATTTTCTAAGGGTCACTATCGACTGAAAATTACTCTAAAACAGTTCCAATTCAACTATTCAAACCCAATTATCTCAGAATTCATAAAACACATCATATTCATAATAAAATGCCGGAAATACCATGAATGCATGTACATATAAGTGCATGTGCAAAATAACTCATTCCTCTGTAATTAGAGGCCAAATGTGTGCTCAATCAATAATATGCAATATAAAATCCTAACCCATTCCAATTTACCAAAATAACCTTCCCATAGGTGATGGGATGTTACATATAGCTTAGTGAGTAATAACTAAACTATAAGTCAACAACTGATACAGAAATTCAGAACAAAACAAAGTTTTATAAATAACAGAATTGCTCAACACAAGAGGGTATAAACCCTTCAGAAATAGAATACAATTTAGCTTATACCAAAATCAAACTGATATTAGAGTACAAAATCATAAGACTGCTAAATCCATTTACAGAAGCAGGTAATAGGATTTATACAGAAGAAACTGAAGTCTCGATAACAAAGTGTCAAAGAAGAGATCGAAGTCTCGACACCTAAGTGTTAATATCAGAAGACACCAAAGTGTCAATAATAAAAGATACTAAAGTGTCACAAAGGCAGCTGCAGAACCTTCTAGGCATGCCTATTTACCCACAACTAGGACTTAATAGAATCAAAACAGAAATATCTGAAATTAAATTCATATGTCAATCCAACAGCTTTGCAAATCATTCAATAGACCAAAAGCAGTAGCAAACAAAATAGTTAAAGCAAAATTATCATATTTGACGATCTAAATTACTTACAAAAATTACCCACTAAAATTACTTGCTAAATCTCCCTTATTGCTTATTGTCGGGCCTCGACATCCTGACAATATCTAGAATCCATCGCTCGATGGGTTCATCTAAAACATTTAATACAAACATATATCATTATTGTGCACAATTATAAATTCAATTATGCACATTCATGTATATTGAATATGTATGATGCATGTTCATGACAAATTCTGGGTTTCTTATCCTTAATCTTGACACATTAACAATCAAGAGAAACCATACTAAATTTCTCAATCCAGATTTATTTCACAACCAACTTTTAGGTCCACTTTGTTCAATTATTCTCATCAAGTAGGTAAGGTAGTTAGGTAATACTTCCTTCTATAAATTTGTCCCTCTTTGTCTTAGGTTTCCAATGATACTAAGTCCATCCTATTTGGGTAGGTATACTGAAAGTTATTTCAAAAAAATTTCAGACTATTCTTAAGCTTCAATAGAATTCTTATCTCAACTTCCAATTAGATTCTGAAATTCTTGGAGGTAGAATTAGAATTCCATCACTTCATACAATTTGTATCCTTATGACTCTAGTTTAATTCAAAATATGAATCACTCCATTTGGAAATCTACAGATCCAGATATAAGTAACTTACCGAAGTATGTTCAGTAAAAACATCCCAGTTATTATACTTTAGTATAGTCACACTTTCATCTCAAATTCATTAATCAATTCACTTCAGAAAAATCTAATTTTTGGTGGAGATGAATATTAATATCTTATGAATCCATTTCTTCAATTATCAAATCAATTGGATATCGGGTGAAGAAGTTATAGCCAAAAGAAGCAAAGGTGTTTAGGGTGAGTTAAACCTCTTCGGTCATACCAGCAGTGTCACCGTCGTGCTTAAGCACAAGGGTGACTTCCAACTTTCCAGCAATGTCACGTGCACGAGGGTGACTTCCCAACCTACCAAGCAAAGTCACCTTCATGCTTAAGCATGAACTAAGGTGACTTCTACTCAACTACAAATTGTATCTTCTTCTTCTCTTCCATTTTTGTGCAGCTCTTCCCAAAATAGACTTTTGGATCACTTTACCCGATCATTTTGACAATGAAAACAAAATATTTATCCAAACTTTCTTCTGAAAAATTGTTTCTTTATGTCTCAAGATTCTAAGGACACCCAATTTGTGCAATTTGGTTCAGTAATTTGAAAGTTATCCCCAAAATACTGCATATTGTTTACAACAGTGCAAAATCTAGAAACTCCACTTCAAGCCAAATTTTGACACACTTAGTGACAGAAATAAAATTCCATTCCTTTATGAAATTGGTAGATGTATCTTTCTAGTTTAATCTGAATTTAACTTCATCCAATTTGGATATTCACAGATCAATTTATGCCCTAAATACAGATGTAAGTTTAGTAAAATACTACCTGTGTCATTTTCCAATGAATATAACCCTTCATCTTGTTAATCATATCACCGAATTTGGTTCTTCTTTCACCACTCACACAAGCATCAACACCATTACGCATGCAGCAATCTACAAGCGTGAAAATATACACCATTCACGCATGTATCCATCTAAAACATTAAAATATGCATAAAACTTACTTGTCTTAAGTTTCTCTCACTTCAGCAAAAATTTCCAGAAATGGGGAGAGCAACTATTAGATTTCGATTTTGGATTACAAAAAGATTTTGTAACAATCAAGAGCCTCAAATGGTAGAAGACTCACAAGGTGTAACGTGGGTGAGCCAATAACACCAAAATTGCAGAAGGTAAGCGTTTAAATAATGGATGAGCAAGAAGGAAGGTAGTTTTTTGGTGGAGACAAAACAAAGGAGTTGCAGAAACTTTCTGACCCAAAAACATGACAAGGTGGCTCCATACCTCATTTATCACATGTCCTTTGGCATGTCTTACATTTGTCACCCATTTAATTAGCTCATATATCACTTATTAATTGCTCCACCTGTCACATAGTAATTTGTCCAATTGTCGATCCATAATTAGTCCAAGTATCATACTAAGATTGGTCCAAAATTTCAATATTTTTTTAAAATTCACCAAAAAATTCAAAATATCCAAAATACACTAAAATGGGCAAATCACATTTTTAATCGCATTCAATAACTCAATTATACCCGAAAAATATCATGAATGCATGCACAATAATTGTATGTGTCCAAAATGCTTGTGCACAAATAAGCAAATATTCAAATATGCAAAGCATAAAATGTACTGAATTTCCTTAATATTCTAACCCCTAATCTAGGATGTTATAACCATGGACCAAGCACTATGCATTAAATTGTCACATCAAGGGAGAGACGGCGTAAGGTGGTTCTGCATGATAGTGTGAGTGTGGGTTTTGCGTGGGTTCTGCGTGAGGCTGAAGACGAAGATATTCTATAGGAAGGGGATCATAGGGTTCGTTCTCTTCATCGTAGTCTCCTACAAATCCTTAACATCATTTTCCACCTTCTATGGCTGACATCAGAGCTCAACATTGACAGCGTTTTTCATGGTTGTTTGTGGCTAGTTCATTATAATCCTCTGATTTAATGGCAATGACAGGAGCTTGGGCTTTCATAGGAAATTTAGGATAACTATTTAATTATTTAGAGTTATATATAGATTATTTCTTTGAATTGGAAGATTTCTATGGTTGGATTATTGCTTAGCAACTGTTATTATGCTGATTTTGATTCAATTTCATTACTTTTTTTGGGTCAAGATTTGGTATTGAGATTTTAGTGAATGCTTGATGAATATTCAAGGTGGCTTGAATGATTGGATTGTTATATTAGTTGTTGGTGTTAACCATGTTTTATTAATTATTGAGTAAAAAAATCGAGCATTGGTATATTTTTGTAACAATTTGAGGTAGCTCAATTATTAGATAAAAAGCTTGATTATAACTCTTGGTTCATTTGTTTTAACTCCAACATCTGCTTGAGTGATAATCGCCTGCACTATTGAATTGGAGGGTTGCGTTTATCATTGTTAATCACTTGTGTTTTTCTTCTTATTCTATTCACTCATTACCATTTCATATCACTCATTTTAATTTTAAAATACTAAAAATAAGTCCTTAGTGTTTATTTTAATTTGTTGCAAATTTTAGCGGTAATTGATCAAATCAAATCCCATTTTATAATTTAGGTTGCATTGTATTTAGTTACTTAGGAAATTAATTTCATTTTTTTGATTTCTCAAAGAGAACGACCCGAGGTTGCACTATATGTAATCCTTGGTTAAATTTCGAAGGAACCCCAAGGTGACATCGGATTTAAGGTTATTTCAAGTGGCGCCGTTACTGGGGAACTAAGAAATTGGTTCCTTAGTAATTAAATGTCAGGTAACATTTGACTGGGATTTTTGTGTTGAGCCTCATACTTGCATTGGTATTGCATAGTCCATTTCCATTTGTATTTTGCATTTTTTTGGCTAGATAAAAGTTTTGAGTTGCTCTTTTATGCATATTGGTGCAATTTTTGACATTCTTTGCTTACTTGTGCATATTATAGGTTTTCACACTCCTTCATACACTATAAAGTGTATCGTCATCCATACTCATACATTCATACACACACACGCACTTGGACTCATTAGATTCCTCTTTTTTTACTTGAATCTTGTTGTGTAATTCAGTTTTGCACCTCGTCCTTATTGTTACTGTTTATGCCTAGGAGTGATAAGGCTTTAACACTAAATCCTTTAAATCTTGAACTTAAGAGGTTAGTGAAAAAGATGAGAAGAGAGAGGAGAATAGAGAGGGCAAGTCAAGTTCTTATTGAGGAGGACCATATTTCATGAGAGTCAAGTTTGTCATCTAGTTAACAAGAACCTCGTGAGAGAGCTACCTTTAGTGAACAATTGTTTACTACTGATTTTGAATTGGAGCAAGATACAATGGATGGTAATAATGGTAATAATAGACATGATAGGCCTAATGGGAAAAAAAACATGGTGAGAACAACCTAAGGAAAAATGGTGAGGATAATAGAAGCATTAGGGAGATTAATAATTCCAATATTGATTATAACCCTTATGGCTTTTATGCTGATGATTTTAACTTCAAAATTGAAGGAGCACTAATTTCTTCCTTACCTAGATTCCATAGCTTTGCAGGTGATGATCTACATAGGCATTTGAAGACTATGCACATGGTGTGTTCTTCTATAAAACCACCCATGACAAATCTTGAAGATGTATTGAGGAGAGCATTCCACTTCACTTCAGAAGGAAAAGCCAAGGAATGGCTTTACCCACTACCTCAACATTTCATCAGATTGACCTGGGATCAGTTGAAAGGAGCATTCTTAAATGAATATTTTCCTTCCTCTAAGACTTCAAGGCTTAAAAAGGAGATAACTAATGTTGTGCAATGAGACAATGAATCCATGCATGAATATTGGATAAGGTTTATCACACTTCTAGCCTATAGTCCCCACGATAACATTTCAAAGAATGATCTGGTCAACTCTTTCTATAAAAGGTTCCTTCCATATTATAAGCCCTCAATTCATACCACTGCAAATGGTTCGCTCAGAGAATTGAATCCCAATTTTGCGTGGGACCTACTTTAAAAGATGGCTATCAATGACCCTCAATCTGGAGATACAAGGAGGGTGTACAATACCTCTTTGACCTCTTCCCAAGATATTCTTCCTAAAATTGTTGCTTTGGGAAACTGAGAAGTTTCTGCCCTCTACCAAAATAGGAAAGGCCAATATCAAAAGAGGGATCCCTACTCCAACCTTTAATCCAGGTTGGAGAGATCACCTTAACTTTAGATGGGTGGAGATTAAGGCAATACTTAAGAAAATTCTTCCAATCAAATAGTGTCTAATCAAGGGACATCCTCTTCTTTTCCTAACGGTGATGAATTTGCTATAATCATGAAGGGCATTGCCAGGATTAATTCAATATTAGATCATGAGAAGACACAAATCGATGCTAAGTTGAATGCTATGGAGAATAAGATGGACTCATGTCTACAAAATGTGTTGTCCAAGTTGGAACAAATAGAGACTAAACATGAGAAATTGAATACTTTTATTACTCAAATATCCAAAAACTTGAGTGAACAACAAGCAAAGAGTAGTAGTTCTATACCCCCCAACACAATGATAAATCCAAAATCCTTGAATGCAACCACACTGAGAAGTGGTAAGAAAATTGGTGCTAAGAAAGTGAGATTCAAAGAGAATGAAGAGGATGAAGAACCGGTTGATGAGGAAATAGAAGTTGAGTCTCCTCCTACTAACACTACTAAAGAAACTTCCCAAGTTGAGAAGAAAGCTTCTATTCAATCTGAAAGCCTATAAGAAAAGAAGCTAGTGGAGAAGTATCAAAAATAACCAATGGTGTCAAAATGATGAAGAGGCAGCAACTATCATGAAGAGACCGATGGAGGAAGGATCACCTTCCAACTCCAAAGGTAATGAGGTAAACATTCGTGACTTACCTTTTCTAAATTCTTACTTGGTTAGTAAAAAGGTTGTTGACAAGAAATACAATGACAAATTGTTTAAAATATTTAGCGAACTTGAGGTGAATGTACCATTTCTTAAATTGATTAAAAAGATGTCTAAGTGTGCTAAATTCTTGAAAGACCTATGCATAAATAAGAGAAAGTATAGGCATAGTGAAAGAATCCAACTAAGGTTGAGTGTCCTTATTTAAGCCACTGTTGCCCATTAAATGAAAAGACCCAAGTTCTTACACTATCCCCTGCACCATAGGTAGAACTACTATTTCTCATGACTTACTTGACTTAGGCGCAGCAATTAATGTCATGTCAACCTCTGTTTATAAGAACTTGGGTATTGAAGCTTTAAAAGACACTAGTGTAGTGCTTGGTCTAACTAATAGGACAATGAGATACCCTAAAGGCATTCTAGAGGATATCCTTGTGCAAGTCAAAGGTCTTGTTTTTCCTGCTAACTTTTATTTCCTGGATATGACTAACGAGCTTCCTTTTGAGAGTACCTTAATTTTAGGTAGGCCAGTCCTACTAACCACTGAGACCATAATTAACATGAAGAAGGGCCTTATCACTTTGGGAATTGGGGATCAAGAAGTGCAATTTAATCTTTTATAAGCTATAAGCCATGGTTATGAAGATTGTTTTTACTTGGGTATTAATTTGATTGAATGTCGTGATAATGATGTGGAAAATATGCATGAGACTGATGTGCGTGAGCCCGACTGGTATAAAATGGGTGAGAATCATCATGATGCACTTACTTGTTCATCCTCACCCTATTCTCCTGGTTTTTGTGCATGTGAGGCTAATGTATCATGTGTCTACTGTTTGGAGATAGATAGATGGCTTCCACTCTGCAAAATTTTGATGCATCCTTTTGTTTTGATATTATTGCTGATTCTGTACTTGATAGCATTGAGGAAGATGTATTTCTTAATTTTGCAAGAACTAGTGATAAAGGAGCTGTTATGCAAGCTACAAATGTAGTTTCTCCTTTAAGTGGTGCTAGAATAATAGAAAAGGACAGCAGTGATCCTACTACTGAGCTAACCCCTTTTAATACCACTCTTACTTCTGATTTGTTTTCTTTTTCTATTGATCAGACTAACCGTAATTCTACTGTTTCTAGGTCATCTGATAGTGGCACTGAATCAGGAAGTGGAGGACATATACACCACACTAAGCTTATATCCTCTTCCCCAAGCTACATAGACACACCACTCCCACTAAATGTATTTGATATACTAAGGCTAATTCCTTCTATTGTGCAACCCCCTGATTTATAACTGAAACCCGTCCCCCTAACTTGAAATATGTCTTTTTTGCTGATGATTGCAAATTGCCTGTTATTATTTCCAGTTCTCTGAATAGTTCTGAAAAAGAGAGATTAGTTTTTGTGTTGAAAAGGTATAGGAGGGTTATACGTTGGTCTCTAGGGGACATACTAGGAATTGATCCATTGGTTTGTACGCACAAGATCCTTTTGGCTGAAGGGTCCGAGCTAGTTAAGCAGCCACCAAGGAGGTCGAACCCTCTTATTCATGATGTGGTTAAGAAGGAGGAATTTAAGTTATTAAGTGCAGGAATCATATACGTCATATCAGGCAGTGAGTGGGTGAGCCCGGTATAGGTATTACTGAAAAAGAGCGATATCAAAATAGTGAGAAATGAGAGTGATGAACTCATTCCATCAAGAGTTCAAAATGCTTGGAGAATGTGCATAGACTATAGGAAGTTGAACGAAGCAATTGATCCCTTTGTTTGTACACACAAGATCCTTTTGGCTGAAGGGTCCAAGCCAATTAAGCAGCCAGCAAGGAGGTCAAACCCTCTTATTCATGATGTGGTTATGAAGGAGGTATTTAATTTATTGAGTGCGGGAATCATATATGTCATATCAGGCAGTGAGTGGGTAAGCTCGATATAGGTAATATCGAAAAACAGTGGTATCACAGTAGTGAGAAATGAGAGTGATGATCTCATTCCATCAAGAGTTCAAAATGATTGGAGAAGTGCATAGACTATAGGAAAGTGAACGAAGCAACTAGGAAGGATCATTTTCCATTATATTTCATTGATCAAATGTTGGAAAAAATATCTGGAAAATCTTACTATTGTTTCTTGGATGGCTTTTCAGGTTACTTCCTAGTACTGATTGCACCTACAAACCAAGACAATACTACTTTTACATGCCTTTTTGGTACCAATGCTTATCAAAGGATGCCATTTGGGTTATGTAACGCTCTAGGAACCTTTCAAAGGTGTATGATGGCGATCTTCTGTGATTTATTGGGCAAAATATGGAGGTTTTTATTGGTGACTTTACCTTATATGGTGATAGCTTTGATTATTACTTGTTTAGTCTTAAACGTGTTCTTGGTATATGCATTCAGAAAAAATTGGTTTTGAATTATGAGAAATGTCATTTTATGGTAGATAGTGGCATTGTGTTAGGTCATCGCATCTCCCAAAAGGCGATTGAGGTTGATAGAGCCAAGATTGAAATCATTTCTCTATTTCCTTATCCTACTTGTCTAAAAGAATTGAGATCTTTCTTGGTGCATGCGAGGTTTTATCGTTGCTTTGTAAAAAAGTTTAGTACAATTGCTTTACCCCTTTCTATATTGTTAAAAAAAGATATTGATTTTCACTTTGATGATAAATGTAGACATACTTTTAACACTTTGAAATCCTTGCTTGTTTCACCTCCTATTATGACTGCACCTAACTAGGATTTGCCCTTTAAGCTTTCTTATGATGCTTCTAAATTTGCAGTTGGTGTTATGCTTGGTCAGAGGGAAGAAAAGTGATTTAGAGTGATAGCCTATACTTCCAAGACACTTGACTCTGCTAAAGTGAATTATACCACTTTCGAGAAAGAACTTTTTGCTATAATCTTTGCTTTGGATAAGTTTAGACAGTTTCTGATAAACTCTCGAGTGGCTGTTTTTACAGATCATACAGTTGAGATGGGCTTTGTTACTGCAAGACTTTGATATTGAAATCAAGATAGAGCTAGAGAAGAGAATCATGGGGCTAACTACTTTAGTCGGTTACCTAAAGGCACAAAATGAGTTGACTCTTCTGATCTTAGTGTTGATTCTTTTCCTAATTCTGCACTTTTTACCTTGCGGTTCAGGAATCTTGGTACTCTAATGTTGTTAATTATATTGTCGCTAATTTTGTGCCTCCTTTTATGTCTAAGTTTCAGGTTGATAAGCTGAAGAGGGAGGCAAGATACTATACATGGGATGCTCCAATTCTTTGGAATCAATGCAATGACCATATCATCCGACAATGTGTTCCTAATAATGAGATCCACTCTATCCTTACCTTTTGCACATTCTTTATCTTGCGGGGGGCATTTTAGTGCTAATAGGACTGCTAGAAAGGTTTTAGAGTGTGGGTTTTACTAGCCTACCGTATTCAAAGATGCTTATACTTTTTGCAAGTCTTATGATAAGTGCCAGAGGTTTGGGAGTTTAGGTAAAAATCATGAAATGCCTCTAATACCTATGCATTTTTTTGAAATTTTTTATGTCTGGGGCATGGATTTTATGGGTCCCTTTCCTTCTGTCATTGGGGTTTTCATAAATATATTACTTGCAGTAGATTATGTGTCTAGGTTGGTTAAGGCAGTGCCAACTAGGAAAGATGATGCTTCTACTGTTGCCAAGTTTTTATGTGCTCATATCATCAGGGACCAAGGAATACATTTCTGCAATAGGACTATCAAGTCTTTACTTGCTAAGTATAGAGTTAATCATAAGCTGTGTTAGACCCCACACCCCACCCGTAGGTGTTTGGGGGTTATATCCCGGCGTGTGCTTGCGGGTTATACCGCGGCATCCAATCTTAATCGGTATTGTCCTCTTTAGGAATCGAACTCGCGACCCTTCAAGGTTTTGTTGTTTCTAAGAACACGCCTCTTACCATTGATTTCACAAATCACTAGAAATTTCGAAACATAAATGCAACACATAAAAATGCAGCGCAAAGTAATACATCAAAAACACATAATATATCAAAGTGGTTTGGTTTGATGATGTATATAAATCATGAATTTATGTATGAACTTGAGTTCTAAGGTTATATATGATTATGGGATTATGAAAATGATTGGATTAGTTTACATTTTAGATTGACTTATGAAGTTGTATTCCAAATTGAAATTTGAATGTGGATGATCGGTTTTGCGTTTGGAATTAGACTTGTGAATGGTTTTAGTATGTAAATGGATATGCATGGTGTTTGTTTATATATGGAGATATGAATATGACTATGAATTGAGATATGAATAATGAGATTGTTGTGTTGGTTGATTTGAGAATGATTGAAGTGTCTTAGGTTTAGAATTGTGGTTGCTTATGTTGGATTTCGGACGGGAGGTCCGATGAGTAGTACGGTTGGATGTGATTATATAGAAGTGCGTTTTGAACCTTTACAGATTTTTGGGTTTTGCAAAATACAACCGTTGTGCTGCCGAATTTTCGTTAGAATAATTAAGAAGAATTATAGGAATTGAGGTTTGATTGAGAATAAAGTTCCAAGTGGGAAACTGTTTTTGCTTGTATAAGCGTGTATTAAGGAACAAATGAAAAAAATTTATACCGGATTTTTCGGATAGGCTTAGTCTAAGGATTTTCAACGCGACCGTTTTCTATGTTCACTTTGGATGTCGGATCCGCTTGTTTGCAATTCGTTTTTGTTTCTGTTTGCCTTTCATTGTTTCCGCACTCGTTTGCTACCTCCGCTTTTGATTTCATCCGTTCTCTCACTGTCGTTCTTTGTGCTTCTGTTTTTCGTTTCCGGAAGTTTCCGTTCGTTTTCGTTTTTGTTTCCACTTTTCCGGTTAGGATTCGGTTTCGAGATCGGGTTCCAACAAGCTGGCCACTCCTTACCATCCTTAAACAAATGGGTTGGATGAAGTCTCCAATCGGGAAGTGAAGCGTATACCAGAAAAGATTGTGAATCCATCCCGAAAAGACTGGAGTGAAAGGCTCGAGGAGGCATTATGACCTTACAGGACTGCCTACAAGACCCATATAGGCATGTCTCCTTTCCGATTGCTCTATGGCAAGTCTTGACCTATGGATATCGAGCACAAATCTTATTGGGCGGTGAAGGCATATAATGCAAACCTTGAACTTGCACTTAAAAACCAGACAATGCAACTCCAGGAGCTTGAAGAGATGAGACTTGAATCTTATGATAATGTCAGCATCTACAAAGACAAGCTAAAAATGATTTATGACAAATAGATTCCAAGTAAAGAATTCCATGAAGGTGACAAAGTTCTAAAGTTTAAGGCTCGGTTAAAGTTAATGTCCGAAAAATTTGTCACCAAGTGGGAGGGCCTTTTCAAAGTTACCAAGGTATATTTTGGTACGATAGAGCTAGTGGATGAAGCAATTGGTCATGTTTCACAATTCAATGGTCATCTGCTGAAGTACGACTATGAGGACCAAACACCCCCTAATCATATGGTTGTTACCTTCCATCTTTCTCCTTTATTCTCTATTATATTAATGGTGATATCTGTCTGCTGAGATAGTTCGAAATAAGTGTGAGGGAAGGGAACCTTTCCAGTAGGATGCAGCTGTAGTTGTTTATTTCATTTAGTTATTGTTAGTTAGTTTCCCTTTTTTTTCTGTCATTTCACCTATAATTTTTTTTCTTACATTAAGGCCAATGTATTGACTAAGTGTGGGGGAGGGATTGCTTTTGTTGAATTCTTTGCCATTGCTTGGATTGCCATATTATTGACTTTTCATAGGCATTGTTTGTTTGATTGAGCTAAATTGATTGGGTTTATATCTTGAGAACGATTTGCTGCTGTGATTCCTACCTTCTGACTTGACTTTTGCAATCCTTAGGTTCTATTTTCAAATCTTGTTGGCCATGCATGTGAACATTGACATGACAAAGTTTGGATGTATTTTGATTTGAGTAATTTTTATTCCTAGTTGATTAGCATAGTGCAATGCCTTTGGTGCAGTGTTACCTACCTTGTTGTATAGCTTGATTTTAGGGAGGAAATATCTAGAGAAAGCTTTATTAGAATGAATTTTTTAGCCTTACTTTTCTTTCTCATCTTGAATGATTTCTACCTGGTTTGGTTAGTCTCTAAAACTTGTATAGATTCTTTTTCAAAGCTGCGTTAATACATAAATTTGTGAGCATGATAGGGGCGTTCATTTCTAAACCCCTTTACCCAAACATAAGTCATTTCAATTGACCTTTGTTTACCCCTTTGGGCCCTTAACTTTCATTGATTTCATTATGTTTGAACAAGTGTTTTGCATCAGTTACATTATGTTCTTCATGATTAAATGTGCATAATTGATGTTGTTATTTTTATCTTCTTGGGTTAGGGTATGCCAAATTTGCACAAAATTAAAAAAAGACAAAAAAAGAAACACAAAGAAAAAAGAAAAGAAAAACGAGAAAAAAAGAGAATAGTTTGGCCAAAAAAGAATAAAGTTTGAAATAAGGCATCCCTTGGTGGATTGAAGATTAAAGATTGGGTCTTTAAAGTTAATAATTGCACATTGGTGTTTATTTGATGGTTGCACTTTAACTCATTTTAAGTTGTTTCTTAACACTTATGCAATGCATTTGTCATTTTTTCCATTTCATCCATTCATTAGCCTTTCATCAACATTACAACCCTACAAAGTCCCCTTGATCATGAATCTATGATATATTAGTGGTAGAGATAGTAGAATCTTTGCAAGCTTATGGTAGGTGCTAGTCTAGGTGGATTGAGTGAAAATTCCCTATTTGAGAAATGAGTGAAACACTTGTACCTTATGAGAGATCTTTATGTTTCTTTTCCTTATATCATGCTATGTCTCTTGTGTTAGTTTCTTTGTACCGGAGCATTCCATGACTGTTGGTTGATTAGGGATAGAGGTTGTTTGAGTTGATTGCATACTCTTGCCTTATCAGTTTTATACTTGCTTGCATTGAGTTTAACTGTTGGATTTCTCTTTATTGATAATTTGCCCAAGAGTGCAAAAGGCTAAGTATGGGGGAGTTGATAAACTCATTTATTTATATATTTTTCATATCAATTGGATGAATTTTTGTCACTATAATTGGTCTTTATGGTATTATTTGATTATTATTTGAATTACTGCGCCTTACATCTAATTTGTGTTTAACTATGATAAATTGATTTTGGACAATTGATGCTACCTTATTTGCAATTTTTATTATAGGGTAATTAAAGGAATTGGAGTTCAAAAAGATTAAAAAATAGTGATTCAAGGCATTTAAAACATTGAAGAAGACACAAAAACAACAACGTTGATAGCAGCAGTGGGAAGGAAAAGCAAGACAGAAACGACAGCGTGTGTGAGAGGCTTGTGGGTTTGGAATTGAAGAGAAGAACAAAAATGATGTAGTAGTGTATGTGTTTTGCAAGGGTTTTGGGAGTGTACAGTGAAGTGGACTAAAAAGAGAGTAACATAAATTGTCACATCAAAGAAGAGAACAGAGGTGGCAGAAGTGGGGTATGCATGGTTTTTGAAGGGTTTGAGCAATAGAAGCATGGACCATCAACTTAAAAATTAGTCACATCAAACTACATAGGAGCTGGCGGTAGGGTGGTTTGCATGAGTTTTGCATGGCTTGGGCATGTATGCGTGGTACAGTGGAGACCAGGGGGACGTGAAGAGAGTGTGGTGTGTGAGCGCACAATAACCGTGGACCAAGCACTATGCATTAAATTGTCACATCGAGGGAGAGACGACGTAAGGTGGTTCTACGTGGTAGTGTGAGCATAGGTTTTGCATGGTTTTAGTGTAGGTTCTGCTTAAGGCTGAAGACAAAGACATTCTATAAGAAGGGCATCATGGGTTTCGTTCTCTTCATCGTAGTCTCCCACAAATCCAAAACACCATTTTTCACCTTCTATGGTTAACCATCGGAGCTCAACATTGACAGCATTTTTCATGGTTTTCCGTGGCTAGTTCATCTTAATCCTCTTATTCAATGGAAATGGCGGGAGCTTGGGTTTTCATAAGGGAGTTTAAATTGCATTTATCTTCTATCCATTGATTATTTAGTGATTCCTAGGTCTTAGGATAACTATTTAATTATTTGGAGTTATATATAGATTATATCTTTAAATTTGAAGATTTCTATGGTTGAATTATTGTTTAGCAACTTATATTGCGCTGATTTTGATTCAATTTCATTACTTTTTTTTGGGCCAAGACTTGATATTGAGATTTTAGTGAATGCTTGGTGACTATTCAAGGTGGCTTGAATGATTAGATTGTTATATCAGTTGTTGGGGTTAACCAGCAATAATTAATTATTAAGCAAAAAAATCAAGCATTGGTTTTAGTATCCTTGATTCTATTTTACTAGTCCGGTGGAAGTTAGTAGATTGGGATTTTGGAAAATATTTTGTAACAATTTGAGGTGGCTCAGTTGTTAGATTCAAAGCTTGATTATAACTTTTGGTTCATTTGTTTTAACTCTAACATCTGTTTGAGTGATGATTGCCTGCACTATTGAATTAGAGGGTTGCGTTTATCATTGTTAATTACTTGTGTTTTTCTTCTTATTCCATTCACTCATTACCATTTCATATCACTCATTTTAATTTTAAAATACTAAAAACAACTCCTTAGTGTTTATTTTAATTCGTTGCAAATTTTAGCGGTAATTGATCAAATCAAATCCCATTTTATAGTTTAGGTTGCATTGTATTTAGTTACTCAAGAAATTAATTTTATTTTTTTGGTTCCTCAAAGAAAACGACCCAAGGTTGCACTATATGCAATTCTTGGTTAAATTTCGAAGTAACCCCTAAGGTGACATGGAGTTTAAGGTTATTTCAGTTACCCAGTTAGGCAAACAGGAGTATAGCCACTACATTCAATTAAAAGAAAGCGGTCGGGATCAGTTCGCGTCTGCATTTGTATTTCTTTATTTCTTTGTATCAAATTAAGTCTTTCGTAATTATTGTATCATGTGAATATGAATATTTCTATTTTGTAATAACTTTCCAAATTGGAAAATGTTTGTAAATGTTTTGTATATGTAATGGGCCTAAGGGGTTACTGATTTGCTGATGACTTGTGAAACGATTGTAACCTTTGTGATTGAAAAAGTTTATGAATAATGTGGGCCCAATTTGTTTATTGATTTCTGCATACCCGTATGTTATTTTTGAAAATTTTGTACTGAGTTTCAAGTGTTTAACTGTTCTAGCTTGTCACCCTTACAGGGTACGTACTCAGACATCACTCAGGATGTCAAGTACGTGTCAAGCAAGAGTGGTGTGCTACAATCTGGTATCAGAGCCCAAATTTAGTATCTTACATGGGCATTTTTCAAAATATATGTCAAGTTACATGCATTTTAGACATATCTTAGCATGCAGTGGCAACTGATCCCCAGTCTGAGTTGCATTTATATGAGTCATATGCATGAGCACTTGTTAAAAGTTTGAGATAATAGAAATAGTGAGAAGAATGATGATTTGTCCAAGTGTAAGAAAATGAAAGCTCGTGGATATCTAAAAATGAGAGATAATATATGGTTCGATATGATAGATAGAGATTCACTACATTTATATTTGTGGTTGCATCATCAAATAAGACACCAATATTGTACTATGATGGTATAACCTTGAATGTGATATAGAAGTGAATATATTGTTGTGGATTGATTGAGGAAAATAGAGATATGGTAGAAACGACAAGATTTAAAGTGTATAAACAAAGTTAGATGAAACATAATTTTCTATGACCTTGAGAGGCTAAAATTGGATTTAAAATGGTTATTTGATTATCGTACTAAGAGTTTATGACAATACTCCATAAGTACCTTGTTGGAAAAGTTATGTTCATTTCTTCTAGGGAAATCAACCTTAGACCTGCTTCTTCCTTGGGTAGTTTCACTTTGGAACAACTCACCTTATGGAAGGGTTTGGAAGATAGTTTCCCTGTCTAGAGGAAATTCCTCTTCATTTTCTCAATGTTCTTGAGAAACTTTTTATGAAGTTAAAAGTGAGCAGCCCAGTAGGTAACTAGGTTAGATAAGAGTGAGAAAATTAGTTGAAATCAGCCAGAGAAAGAAAGGAATTTGCACTTACAGCTTCTAATCTTAGCTCTAACATTATTAAACAACACCTGGCAATCATTATAGGAAAGCTTCCTAAAGGTAATTTGTACCCCCAAGATACATGATAAGTATTGAAGCACAAGGGATGCCACTTAACTCCATTAATTACCTCATTAGAAATTCATAGTCCTTGGAGAGGATGAGTGAGTTCTTTTCCTTATTGATACCTAAGCCAGAAGCTTTGCTGAAGTGATTCAAAGACTCTATTAAGCATTGAATAAGTGCCTTGTTTCCATCATAGAAAAGTAGAACATTATCTGTAAAGGAAAGTTAAGTAATTTTATATTGTATACATTTCTTATATAATTTAAATCCATTCTCCTTAATTGCCTTATCCTAAATTATCATAATGAGGACCTCTATAATTATGGTAAAGAGATAAGGGGATAAAAAGTCTCGCTTCCTCAATCCTCTATCCCCTAAAAAGTAGAAATGGTTTCTCCATTTATCATCACATGATAGAAAATAGTGGTGATGCAAGCATAAATCCAAGAGATAAATATTTATGGAAATCTTATTCTGTAAAGGACTTGAAGTAAAAAAATTCTCAATCTAACGTATCAAATGCCTTATAGATATCAACTTTTAGTGTAACATTCTTTCTTGACCCCTTAACATTATATTTCTTTAAAAAAATCTTAAGTTATCAGTATATTATTTCCTATAGATCTCCCACCTATAAAAGTAGCCTGAGGAGCAATAATGATATCAGGTAGAATGGACTTAAGTCCTTCTAGTTGGGCATCATTGCTTCCCCATTATAATAAAAGAAGGTAACTATTGGTAAGATTCTGCAATACAATCATGCATTAATTGATTCCCTCCCCAAATCTTAGTCAAGGAATTTCTTTTGAAAGGTCCTTAGTAACATCCACATTTATACATATCTTGGCAGACCCCACCCTGTTCTTTATTGAAGTAACCTCCTATATACAAATTGGCTTGTCAAACAAAAAGTTTTTTAATAGATTATATTATTATGTTTTTATAAAAATAATAATAAAGAAATTTATTTATTTACATATTTTTGACATAAATCTACTTCATGTTGAAATTTATGTCAAATAATAATAAATTACATTCATATACATTAAATTTTTAATTTAATTGATATTATTTATATTTAATTAAATATAATTTATTCTCTCGTCAATTGGCGTTATTTTGCAAGAAATCTTAGATTCAACAATGTTAATTTAAATTATTAATATAAAATTTTATATGATAAATAGGTTAAATTTTGATTTAAAAATTTTAGCTCAATCAAAATTTATTTTAATTTAGAATAAAAATATTATTTTATCTTAATTGATTAAGTTAATTTGAGACTAATAGATTTTGGTAGTCTCAAATTTGAACAAATTAACTTTTTATTTAAAACTATATTTAATTTTGTAGTAATAATCAAAAGCTAAAATTAAAATGAAAAACCCTAGAATTATATAAGATTTTTGTGAAAATTTAAAAATAGTCATAATAAGGATCTAAAAATACAAAAGATTAATTTCATTAATTTCAATTATTAGTAAGCGTTATATAATTCCCATATAAATCTAATTTATTTACATCAAATAAAAAGTTTTTAACAATTAAATAGCTATACTTTTACTGAAATTTAACAAAAAATGTTAATTAATCATTTATTAATTATTATTATTTAAAAATTTTAATTTAGTATATATTTTATAGCGACTTGACTTCCACGTTACTATTTTATATACATATTATTAGACCCAAATTTCACAAACAGACACAGAGCAGTAGAATCATCACTGCATTACATAATAAGTAATCCCTGTTATTTCGTCACCAACTTAGGAGAGAGCGGGAGGTATACTTTGCTCATTCCTGAAGAAATTAGAAGGATCAACTTTAGTTTTCACCCTCACCAATCTGTCGAAATTGTCGCCGAAATATTTCTTGCCCCAGATGCTTGCTTTCTCATAACTGGTGTTATATAAGTCGTTAACTCCAATGTCAAGATCACGATAGTTTATGTATGCCAAGCGAGGATTCTTGGAAACATATGGACCCATGTATCTGTAAACCTTTCTCATCCAGTTTATATGTTTGTTAGCTACA
>JANTNU010000006.1:33627427-33660794 GCA_024752395.1 Erythroxylum havanense
ATATATATATAATAATCTTAACTACCATATTTGAGTTAATACGTACAATCTTAATTAGACAAACTATAAATTATGGATGACAATGAACTGACCCATAAATTTAAATTTATGTTTTTTCAATGGACCAACCTATAGGCCAAATTAGGGTCAAACTAATTCGAGACCCAACTTTTCTAAATTAGGTCTCAAGTAGATCTGGGCTGAACAATCTAGACCCGAACTCAATTAAAAAAAGAATTTATTTTATACTTTTAATTTTTTAAAAATTTGTATTTTACCTTATCATATATAAGCATAAACTATACAAATATATAAAAAGAAACATACATTCTCATCATATTGTTTTTATATATCTTTATAGTATCAGAGCCACCAAACTAGTTCTTCATAATACTCAAATTCTTCTAAAAAATACCTAAAACACAGATATCTAACCAAAATCTAAAAACATTAAAAAAAACACATACACACACACATAAACACACATACACTGATAGCCAGTTAAAATCTAGAAACATAAAAAAAACTTACATACATACACAAGAAGCTACAGTTTAACCACTTTCCCAATTTTCAAACTACATAACTAGATTCATTGAATTACCATCAAGCAATTCTTATCACCTCTGACCTTTTGAACTATGTTAATGACACTATCTTCTCACTCAACATCATCTTCCATCTTCAAATTATGTTAAATGACACAATTTTGAGAGATTGGTCTACTGTTTCTTCACTATCTCCTTATCCAACTCTACTATAAGGCTCATTATTAACTCTCACACTACTAGTGATCTTTGGGTCAAGTTGGAGAGCCACTTCATGTAATAATTAAGCTCTTAACTCTCCCTTCGGCAAGGTAAACTTCACATCTTCAAGAAAGGAGACAATTATATCACTAACTATCTCACTTTGATCTCTACCACCACTGACGAGCTTCCAACAATTAGGGACTAAATCGCTGACAAGGATCTTGTTCTATTCATCTTTAAAGGCTCCCACTAGATTACAAATCCTTCATCACTGTCGTGGAATATTGTGAGTTAGCCATCGCCTTCACCTAGCTTCGAGCGAAACTCCTTATTCATGAGTAACAACTTCTCTCTCACCATGCTCCTGCTCCAAGAAACACAACTCACACCACCATCTCTGTCGTAGAATGCTCCTTCCATTATTTAATTGGTCGCAACACCACCATAGAACAACGAGGATGAAGTGTCCATTATCGCACCCTTAATTTTGAAATGGGACATGGGCCCTTCATTTTAGATTGCCTGTATAGGCCTATTAATTCCTTACTTGGATCATAAATCTGCTTCTAGCCTTCACACATACCTCCTTCCCATATTAGAATAGATTACACCTTTTCGCCAAATTCCTACTAGGCTGAATTCATCAATCCTCATCATTTTCCCATGTCCAATTATCATACAAAACCTCATACTTGAAATCTCGAAACCGTCCTGAATCACCAGCCTTCATCTAATAATTCCCCTTCTACGTCCAACACTATTGTTGAATGGCTTCTCGACATTGTTTTAACTTCTCACAGATGACCCCTAATCCTCAATTTCTAGATTCTATGACTTCATACATTGGGTCCAACCAAGCCATTGTTAGTAATGATCAAACTCTTTCAATTTCTTCTACTGGTATTCTTATTCTTTCCTCTCACAATTGTCTACTTTGCCTTAATGATGTTTTAGTTATTCCACATCTTACTTCTAATCTTTTTTCCGTTGCCAAAGTTGTTAAAAATAATTCTTGTCTTATCGAATTTAACTATTATGATTATATTGTAAAGGATATGAAAACCAAAATACCACTACTTATAGGTTCCATCCACAATAATCTCTATCCCATGATGGTTCTTGTTTACTTCAATAATCCACTTTCTCTTATAGCCATTTATGGTTCATTCTCCCTATGGCATCAAAGACTTTTTCATCCCTGCTATTTCATTTTGTCTAACTTATCTCTTGTCTTGTCTAGGAAATCAAATATTTTAAATAATTACACCTCCTATCTTTAAGAAAAAAGTCCTAAACTTTCATTTCCGTTTTCTACTCAAGTTTTTATTATACCTCTCCAACTTGTTTATTATGATATTTAGGGACCCTCACCATCCCTTTCCTTTTCTAATAGTCATTATTTTATTACTTTTGTTGATTATCTTAGTTTCTACATATGGATCTTTCCTTTAAACTATAAGCCTAAAGCATTTACTTAATTTCAACAATTCAAAACTCACATTGAAATACCACCATCAAAACATTTCAATGTGATGGAGCTCTTAAACTCATCAAAAGCGCCTCTGTTATCATAACTCTCATCCTTACACTCCTCAATAAAATGGTCTTGTGAAATGCAAAATACGTCATATTATAAACACATTCCTCATCGTCATTATCCAAGCCTCTCCCTAAATCTCTTTGGTACAAATCCTTTCTCACTATTGTGTATCTCATCAATTTATTACCCACTTCTGTTCTTCACATCAGTTCTCCTTATGAACTTCTTTATCACACCCTTTCTCACCTTTGAGTCTTTGGTTGTGTTTGTTTTTCGTTTTCAGGATCTACTCGTCTTGGCAAACTCACCCCAAATTAACATCTGTGTTTTTATTGGTTATTTATCCCATTAGAAAGGTTATCACTATTTTGACCCATAAACCTTTAAAATTTACATTTCTCATAATGTCATTTTCTTAAAACTGACATTCCATATGTTGAAGTCTCTACGCTTATCTCTCTACCTTCTCCACTAATAATCATTTTACCCTCACCAATTCCATCCCCTCTCCTTACTCACCTAGTAACTTCTCATCCTTTAGTGCTTCTTCTTCCCCTACCCTTCATCTTGTCCCTACCCTCATATCTCTCCCATCTTTCTAAAGTATGTTACTTATTCCACCATTGCTACATCAACTGATCCTATTTCCTTCACCCAAGCAAATAAATTTCCTCACTGACCTCAAGCTATACTTGATGAGTTTAGTGATCTTCTTCACAATCAAACCTGGACTCTTGTTCTTCCACCATCAAATGCAAATGTTGTAGGCTATAAATAGGTTTTTTGTATTAAAAGGAATCTTGACGGTACTCTTGACCGTTGTAAAACTAGTCTTGTGGCCAAAGGTTATCATTAGGCTTCAGGAATTAACTACAATGATACATTTAGTCCTATTATTAAACCCAAAACCATTCGCATTATACTTACTGTTTGCTTTCTCCCACAACTAGTCAGTTTATTAACTTGATGTCAATAATGCCTTTCTTTAAGGTCACCTTCAAAAACCTTTCTTCATGACTCAGCCTCCTAGATTTCAAGATCCTCATCATCTCTCTTATGTTTGTCGCCTTTAAAAAGCCCTTTATGGTCTTAAACAAGCTCCTAGGGCTTGGTTTCATTGACGAAGTAAAAAACTTATTGATCTTCACTTTACTACCTCCAAAGCAGACACCTTCTTATTCATTCACACTACTTCATCTCATTACCTTTATGTTGGTATACGTGGATGATATCTTGATTATAGATTCTTTACTGTCCTTCATCTTTTCTCTCATTCATGATCTTCACATGACCTTTTCCATCAAGGATTTGGTTCACTTTACATCCTTCATCTTTTTTTCTCATTCATGATCTTCACATGACCTTCACCATCAAGGATTTGGTTCCCATTCATCATTTCCTTGGATTTTACCTAAACACATTATATCGAAAATCTTCTTCTTCATATTGGTCTTCACAATTTCAAACCTATCACCAAACCTATCAATCCCACTCTTCCATTATCTGAAAACTATGGCCACCCACTTCTAGATTCGACTGAGTATCATAGCACTGTTGGTGTTCTTTAGTACCTTTGTTCTACTCATCCAAACGTCCAACTTATTGTTAATAAAGTTTCTCAATTTTTGCATTGTCCTACACATATTCACTGGAATGCGGTCAAGCATATTTTATGGTATCTTTGATCCACCCCATTTCGTGGATTTTTTTACTCAATCATATTCTCTTAGTTTACATGTCTGTTGTGATACTGATTAGTCTAACTATCCTAATGATCATTGCTTTACCTCTGAATATTGTATTTTCTTTATCCCTAATCTCATTTCATTGAAAGCCAAGAAACAACCTACTATTGTCAGGTTTAATACTAAAGTTGAATATCACATTATTACCCTTATTGCTAGTGAACTCTATTAGATCACCTCCCTCCCTAGTGAAATAAGGATGTCTCATCTCAAACTCACTCTATGGTGTGACAATCTTGGTGCCACTTTTCTTATTGTTGATTCAGTTTCTAGTTCACATATGAAGCACATTGAGATTGAAATTCACTTTGTTTAACACTTAGTTAGGAATAAAGCTCTCCTTGTCAGGTATATTTTCTCCTCGAATCAAATTACTGAAGTTATGATAAAAGCCTTATCTATCTCTACATTTACATGACTTTGAGACAAGGTTACAATTTCTCACCATGGTGAGCTTAAGGGGGCTGATTCCATATGTTATAATAATCTCAGCTATCATATGCTTCAATAGGTAAAATTCTAGTTAGATAAACTACAAATATCTATCGTATTCTACCTTATTAGATACAATCATGCATTGCATATTAGAAGGCAGTAAACTCTTTATAAATATATACAAGAAGAAATACATATTCTCATCAGCGTGTTTTTTCACATCTTCATATACAAATACATATATAAGTTAATAACAAATAAACTATTTTGGGGTATGTATATGTGTTTATATGTACTTTTGAGCTAAGTATTTGAAACAAAAAATGGATTAAAGATCTTAGTTTTATGAAGCTTTACCATAGTTGAATGCTTTATGTTTTTAGTCTTTTTTGGGCAATTTTTTGTTTAATTTAATGGCATAAATTCTTTAACTTTTGGAAAAGGAGAAAAATCTCTCTAAAGTTGTTGCAATCGCTTATCAGACAATGAGTTACTTATTGAATTTAGTCACATGTTGATGATGGGTTATATGACCCATCTAAAGGTTGAAGATGACTTATAAAATTATTATTCAACACTTTTGTCCTAACTTGTATATTTACAATTTTTCCATTAGTAACTTTCACAATTCTTCATTGCTGAGTTTTACAATTTTGTTATTGTTTAATAATTATAATTTTTCTATTACTAAAAATTTTTAATTTTGCCACTCCTTAGTATTTAAAACTTTGCGTTGTTAACAAATTTATAGTTTTATCAACAACAATAATACCTAGTATAAATTCCGCTGAGATGTGAGATCTAGGGAGGTTTAATAGTACGTAATCTTACCCCTAACTAGTAGAGAGGTTGTTAATGAGGTCAGATGCAAAGAAAAATTTTAATATATTTTTAGGAATTTTGATCAAAGTTTTGTTTATAATTAAAGTATTTGCAAACTAAATTATTATTATTTTTTCACTTTGAATATGGAGGAAAATTCAAAAAGAATTTTTAGTAATTCAATAATTCATGGAATAAGAAGTTTGAGAACTAAAAGTTAAGTTAAATTATTTATGAGAAAGTAAATATAATGAGAGTAAATCAGTATTTTTAGCCAAATATATTTGTATATCTAAATAATATGTATGTGTTTGATCAGGAATATTTATTTACTTATAATTGATTATCATTGATATTTAAATTATGATAGTATATTATAGTATCTGCCTATAGGGGAACTATAATATACTTTTAATTGTTATTTTGATTCCATAAATGAAATTGAATACAAATTAAGCATTTATGTTTTGTAGTTGTTTCTCTTTATTCACAAACTTCATTTGATAATATTTTCAATGGTTTGAATTTTTTTAAATAGAGTGTACAAATATAATTTCACCCAAGTATTTTAGAATTTAAGTTGGCACTATTGGAGGATCCATCATATACTCTTATGGATGTGAGTAATGAGGAAAAGAAGTCATACCATAAGGCATAGGATAATTCTAATATATTAAGATGTTTTTGCAGATGACTATTGGTAACAACATTAAGAGAATTATTCCAAAAACTGAAAGTAAACAAGAATAATTTAAGTTTGTTGAAGGACATTTTCATTTTATAGTTTAGTCATTTGTTGGTACGTTTATGACAAAAATCAAGACCATGAAGTATACTGAGTTGCGGGACATTTACGATCATATTACTGAGATGAATAACATTGTAGCAATGTTAAAGACACTAAGAATGATTATAGATGACTCTTTTATTTAATTATTTATTTTAAAGTCGTTACCTTTTAAGTATGGACCTTTTCAAATAATAAACAATGTTACGAAGGAAAAGTAAGATGTTAACGAATTGTCTAGTAAGCTTTACTCAAAAGGAAGCAAGATTGAAGAAACAAGGGAGTTATTCCATCAACCTAGTGCATCAAAAAACTAGTAAAGGACTTAAAGGAAAAAGTTTAAGAAGAAGAAGTCACCTATTAATGCTACACAAACAAATCAAAAGGAATAAAGAACAGATAAATATAGATTATGTAAGGAAGTTAGACACTAGCAAAAAGAATACAAAGAACAAAAGGTTTAGCTCAAAAAGAAAGGTAAATCTTATTTTTCTATGATTTTCAGATCAAACTTATTTGAAGTTTCTCTAAAATCTTGTTGGTTTAATACTGATGCTACTACTCATACTTTAAATGTGATGCAAGGATTTATAATCCGAACTATAAGCCTAAATAAGAAATTTCTCTTTATGGGAAATTGTATGAAGGCTTCAGTTGAAATCTTGAGTTACGGTCATCAATTAGATCTTTTATAAATTCCTTATTTACCTTCAATTTCTAGGAATCTAATTTCTGATTCAAAACTTGATGTTATTAGGTTGAAAGGGGATTTTGGATATGGTTGTTTCAATTTAGTTATTGGTTATGTTGTCCTTATTGATAATTTATATAAATTGAAACCTAATAATAAATTTATTGAACCTTTGCTTATTGTTCATGGTAATATTGGAATTAAATGTAATAAAGTGGATGAAAAATCTGTTTACTTATAGCATAAATGTTTAGATAACGTATCCAAATAAAGGTTATAAAGATTAGTAAAAAAAAAGAGATTCTTCTAAATCTAGATTTTATTGATCTAAGCATATATGTGGATTGCATGAAGGGAAATCAAACTAAACAAGAAAATAAATGAGCCAAAAGAAGCACTCAACTTTTTGAGATTATGCACACTAATGTTTACGAATCATTTGATGCTCCATCTTTTTGTGGAGATTAATATTCAATTCAATTTATTAATGACTTCTCATGATATTGTTATATCTATTTTCTTAAGAAAAAATCTTAGTTAATGGAAACCCTTGAGGTGTATATAAATGATGTTGAAAGGCAATTAGACAAAAAGGTGAAAATTGTAAGATCTAATAGAAGGGTGAATACTACGGGAAATATGATGAGCCTAGATGATGCCAAGTCTATTTGTAGCAAAATAGTGTGTCAGAAAGCCATAATATGACATTGATAGATATGGTTAAGAGTATAATGAGTAACTCCTCATTATCCAAATCTTTGTATAAATAAGACATTAAAACTATTATATATTTATTAAACAATATCCTTAGAAAGATAATTCAAAAGCTACTTTTGAACTATGAACTAGGAGACCTAGTTTGAGACATCTGCGTATTTAGGGTTGCCCAATAAAAATAAAGATGTATAATTCACATGAAAGAAAATTAAATTCTCAAATAATTAGTGGTTAGTTGTAGGTTACCCAAAAAACTCTAAGGTCTCCTTTGGTAACCAGTAATAAAGGAATCAAACTAAAAAAAAAGAATGGTAATGAAAAGTGAGAAACATAATAGAAATAAAACATAATAGACTCTCATAAAAATAATACATAAATATTGAATAAATAAATATAAAATAAGTAACAAACTAAATAACAATAACAACAACAACAAGACTAAGTTAGAAAAAGTTTAGACTAAATCTCTAAGAAGTAAGTACTACACATTTAGAAATTTAGTCTAAATACAAAAGGAAATCTTAAAAGACCTATGAGAATGACAAAGACTTTTTATGAGAGATTCTTCATATCTTAATACATTAAAATCTTTTATTGCGAGCCATGTCCTCGGTAAGTTCTAGCAATGTTGAATCATTTTTTATAATCTCTCCGCAAATCACTTAAGCCTTGTTTATCTTAAATTTTTAATAATATTAGCCACATTTAATTTATCCTTTACTATTATGTTTCTGAGCTTATCTCTTTTAATGAGGTTACACATCCAACATAACATCTTCATTTTCGTCATCATTAACTTATAACTATACACCTATTTGATTGACCAATATTTTACCCCTTAGAGCATGGTTGGCTTGATTGCTAAAACAATTCAGTATACTAATAAATGAAATACTTAACAATAAGACCCAATTATCTCCCACTCTACAAAGTTTCAAAGGCTTCCACTTCCTTCAGATAAGATAAAGAAGATTAGCCAACAATGGTCATGACTATTACTAACTTTTGACGAAGAAACTCTAATGTTTACTAAAGAGAGGAAAAGAAAACTTTGTGGAAAGCTGAAAAATGGAGGGTAAGCATCTATGTTGTTCTCACAAGTGGGCGTAGGCATTTGACCTACTCTGGGGCCAGTTGATGCCAACTGTTTAGGCTTTTGGTCCTGTACTCACCTGGGAAAAATGATCTTCTTCAACTTATGAACCTGTAGAGATTGTATGACCTTGGTTCCCCTGCTAAATTTAGAACTTTTGAGAGCTGTTTAAGACGATTGTTTGCAGAACTGATCTTACCATTAACAGCAGTTTGATTTTCGACATCAAGTATGAACAGCTTGTCACTGTATGCTGGGATGTTCCAGTCCATATTTTGTTCTTGTCGTGCTTTATAAATTTCTTATGGTAATGATTCACTGAAATTCGTTACTTTATTGTCTTCCTCTGTGTGTTCAAACTCATACATTACACCGATACGTTTTACATCCAACATCTGAAGCTTCCACTGGTACTATTTTCAATTCTTTTTCAGGCATGCACTTTATCAAACAGAACATAAACCATTAACGTTAGTTTGGGAGGATGAGAATTGCAGTCCGTATGTGAGTATCGACAGAGGAGTAAAGGGCAAGTTCCAAGACAACAGCAAGTGTTTGATCATACACATTTCCATGGTCCATCTAGGCTGCATTTGCTCGTCAGATGAACAAAAACCAAACGTCCACATCATTGGATGATTCTGCTATTGATGAAGGGTGGTCATCATTTTTTATCGACATGAATCTGGTCGTGTTTGATTCTTCAGAAGACTTATCATTCATTTCTGTTGTAAGAAATCATTTCTGTTTTCCATATCGGAACACATTTCAAGGTTCATCATGAATAAATATTAAGGCCAGAGCATATAACCTTATCAAGTTCAAAACCATCTCTTTCGGAAGGAGGAGAATATTGCTCATAGGGAGCATCCCTTTCTGTTTTCTTTGGATTTTCTGGGGATTTGAACTTAACTCCACATCGGTAAGCATCCTAAACCCTTAAAAGTGTATGTGACGGGCGGCAGCATAAGAGTGAATAATTATGGAGAAACGATTTTAAGCTTATTATCATCACATTAAACTTAATATATAACAGGGGCCAAAAAGATGAATGATTATTCCTAGGATGTGAATCAAGAAGCAGAAGTGGTAGCTGGACAACCATCTTTAACACAGGCCAGAATGTCTCTGTAGTCCCTAGTAATGGTGAAGGCATCATACACCTTCCCATCACTGCTTTTTTTATATTCCAGGAGCAGGGAAGAGTGGTTAAAAGCTGTTAACTTGACGAAGCCCCAGTCATAGTCCCTGTAAATGCTCCATCTGGGAATCACTTTACTGAAGGGTGATAAGTGAGCCCCTGCTCCACCCACCACAATATGAATTGTTGCTCCTAGCACGCCTCTGTAATGATGCTTTTCTTCATTCACACATTTGCTCTGGTCACACATTTGCAGAATTATCAGTCTTATAAACACGAAATAATAAACTTTTTGTCTAAACTAACTAAAGATTTCAAAAGATTGATGATTCTCAGCATGTACTCTCCAAATATGTATGATATAAGTCCTTAAAATCAGCTGAGAATGTATGAATGGTGATAAAATATGCATGATCCAAAAAGTTGATGCTATTCATGACCACACAGAAGTAAGGTTTTGCGCAGATTGGATTATCTCAAAGTCTGAACACATGAAGTATGGAATAAGGTATTGTGAAACCTCTGTTTGCGATTGATGGTTTGTGCTGCAGCTGGAATGTCATAGCCGGGTTATAAGAATAAGAATATGATAGAAGCATTTCTCTCCAAGCATACATATATACATACATAGATACATATATATATATATATATATACAGATGAACTGTGTATCCTTTACTGACAAGAAAATTTAGGGTTATACAGCATACCTGATAAACAGGACACGTCCTTTCATAGTTGTGCACATGTCCATAAAATGCAATATCTACCCTGTATTTCTGCCAAAGGTTCTGTAAGCTCTCTCTCCCCATGGGCTCTTCAAATGAGCCCTCTTCACCATACCACTGATTTGATGAATACCCAAGAGGACGGTGAGCTGAAAAGATCAACCAGGGCTGCTTTCGCCTATCTACAGTAGATAGACATTCCTCAATAAACTTGTATTGTTCTGTACCCTCTCTCCAGTCATGCTCAGAGTCAGCTATGCAAAAGCGGAACATGCCATAATCAGTTTTGTACCTGCATGTTCATGTATTGTATTTAAATCCAGGAGAGGTTTATACAGAGTCTAGCCATATATAATGATGTATACAAACTTTACTGACACATTAAGTGTAAGTGCTGCAATGCTTCTTAAAGACCTTTAAGCATAGATAGTCATCATCAATTAACCCACCAAAACTTAGCTCTGTTCTCTGCAGGAACAAAGAACATAGTCTCTGCTGGCACACCACATTCTCCGCCTGAATCTTCTCCATCGTAGAAGGATCCTGAATTAGGCCAGTCTCGCTCATGGTTACCACTGCAAAAGAATTAAGGGTCTTCAACTATAGCTATAATAAAGGGAATACCAATTGCCTTTCCATAGCAAGTAGCAAGGGCTTGTGAAAGACCATATGCACCTTGCAATCATGTAGGGCACAGTTGCTGCGATGGGCTCCACTTGTGCTGTGAATTGATCCCATTGAGAAAGGTATCCGTTTGAATAGGTTATGTCTCCTATATGGAATACTATGTCATAGTTTCTGAGATCCTTGATGAGTTGGTCTGTGGTGTTCAGCGAACCAGGCTGATAATTACTGTACTCATTTGAACCATCACGCTCTGCCTGAAAGATAAGGTTAAAAAGGTGAATCATTCGTCTGATGAGCAGTTGGATAGACACTTAGTACTATCCATTTGGCTGGAATTCTCTCAACCACCACCATTTCGTATGGTTGAAATTATAGCTCATCACAAAAATATGACATTTGCGGCAATCATGTACCAAAATTTTTAAAGTAAAACCAGCTCTGGTACTAGATTTACTGCTAAAAGAAAACAGGGAACATGTAGCAATAGCACCATATCAAGAGATAACCAAAAATAAAAAGGTGAATGAACAAGTATTCCTCACTATCAATGGAACAAGCATCTTAGAATTCCAAGACTACCTTCCCCATGTCACCAAATATTATGACTCGCTGCAATGAGTCTTCTCCAGGAAAGGGGGATGACTTGAACGTGTAATTCTTCCCCCAGACAATTTCATTACTACACAAACGGTGAGCAACCCGATAGGTGTACCTGAAAGGACCAATCACAAGTTTATTTACTGTGGAAGTTACTGCCTTTGAGGAAGATGGTTCTTAGAGATGCCTACATGGTATTTGGCCAGAGATTCTTCAGAAAACTTGTGTGTATGAATCCAGGATCACGCCAGCCAACACTTCGTGCAGGTCCACCTGCAAATCATAGAAGCAAGCAGACTTAATACAGTCTAGAGTCTTAGCAGCACACATGACAAGATGCACTAATTGTTGAGCAACTCAGAATTATAATTCTCTCTCATCAACAACAAAAGCATGCTAGAGATTTTAGAGATACTCCTCTGATGAAGTCTAAGGAGGCAAAGAAATCAATCTGCCTACATTAAGGCAGCAAAAAAGATACTGCTTTCAAAGGACACAATAGGTGTTTGCAAACTGTAAGGTAGGGACCAAAGAAACACCCCCTGGATGCAATTTGGCACCGAAGGTGCAGTTCACAAAATGTTCCATGATGGAAATTCAAAATTAAGCACAAGGTTGAAAACATTGAGGTATGAATCAAATTGAAGTAAGAGCACTTCAAAAGTACATAACTAACTTTCTTTGCTTCAACAAACAGTTAAACTTGGACTTGACCACTTGTGGTTAATAAGATAAAGCGCTGCAAGTTGATAGTAGTACCACACATGCTGTTCTTATCAAATGTCAATGTTCCAGCAGGAGACTGCTTTGAAGGTTCTCCATCCCGAGCCCATTCAACAAATGGAACAGCTTCATCTATGTTGTAACCGCTAGTCCAGGTTACAGTCATCTGTGCAACACATAAAATGGAAAGTTAAATTACACGGCACAGTTGGCGTCAGTGAAAACCAAATAGATCCCAAAAGTCATATAAAAATTCAATAAAGTAACATCACCATTATGTTTCCAGGTTAATAAAACTTCCCCCTACTTCATTATTCATCACAGGATTTACAGTGAAGCTTTATATGATTTTGGAGAGTAATTCTAACAAATCATCAATAGAAATCCAACTTACTTCATCCCAAGACTTTCCTTGAGCAAGGCGTGGGTACAAAGGTGCTTTCGGATTAGAAAATGATATCTTATTCGAAAGTGCCACCAGTTTGGGCTGCAATAAAATGAAAATGAGTAACTGCTTTAACACCATCAAAGTCAATTATATTACTTTGTGAAGGACAAGATAAATCACGAAATCATACACATGCATTCCAAAAGCTCTAAAGCAGCAATGGAAACTCTGAAAGTAAATTCCAGAGGGAAAAAAGAGTTGAAAACTCACATTCCAAATCCCGCCTGAAAATAAGGCAAATGCAAAATCTGACCGCTGATTTATTAACTGAAACTTCAAACAACTTTTGCCTGTCTTCGTGTATCCTGAATTGGAATCAGTTGCAAACTTGTACTGGCATAGAGATACAATTTGGCACAGATGTTAGAAGCTTATCAGCAAAGATTCTATGTTTAATTTTTTACTTAATGTCACAAAACACATTCGAGTACCTTTATTGGAGCAGTGCAAACGTAGGGACTTTGTTTTTTTGGATCACCACCAGGCCAACAAGTGGAGCCACTGCAATGTTGGAAAAGAGAAGTCCCATTTATCACACACAAGATCTGAGAAGTTTCTTCAACTTAACAGCTCATCAATGGCCAAATAAATGGTAAATCTTGATGATAATTAGTAAAACCAGACTTCTGAAGACATCATTAGGAATACAAAAAACAACAAGGGGCATAAATTTTTGGTGGAACACAGATAAGGCATTACTCGAATTTTGCAGGAGAGAAGACCCCGACCCAATCATTTTTATCAGGATTAGGGTGCTCAATATTCACCGTAACCCATTCCGTATCTTGACCCTGGAAGCATACGAATGAGAGCACACTTCAACTTCATAACTCCAAAAATAAGTATAACAAAGTCATAATAAGCTTAAAATGCCCATTACAGTTTAGGTTACCAATTACTACTTTGCCAACAAATCAAGACGAGCTCTTGTTTTTTTTTTTTTTTTACAGAAAAATGAGATTGGTACTGATTCAACTTTTTCGCAAATTCTGATTAAGGAAAGACGCAACCTTGCATATGCCAACGGCAAAATAACTACGCCAATAACAAACATCTACTCAACAAAAGCTAACATTGTGAAACCCAAAATAGAAAAGTTGAACTTACATCCAAGCCAAGTGTGGGAGGATACGCATTGACAGAAACGGATTCGTCAAGCTCGACAACAATGTTGTGAACTCCAATCTTGGACAAAGGCTGATCAACGAGTCCATCCCCGTGAGCCCAAACGTAGGTTAATCTCGAAGAGCACACCAAACACACAATCATCAAAGCATGTAACCCCCTCAAACTCTCCTCCATTTTCAGCAGCTCTAAAAGATATTCAAACGGGACGAGTTTGGAATTTCAGAGCTCGAAACAAGGCTCGTGCTGGCTAAGATTCCTGTAAGATTTCTTACGGATCTTGTTTTATTGATCTTTAACACGAAGAAAAGGCGCGGAAGGGTCGTGAAAGAGAAGAGAAACTAAGAAACACTTGTGATTGTGTGTTCTCTCAAAACACACAGCCACAAGCGAAAGCGACTTGAATCCTCCTCTCTCTCTAGTCTCTACTACCCGGTTTATAAAGACAACTCGAAGATACTTGTTAATGGGTTTGGAAAATCGAAGACAGATCTTTGACCGTGGCATTATTGAGGTTGTTGAGAACTGCAAGATTCCAACGTTATCGTGAACTTGTACATGATGAAGGTTTGTTCAAATATAAACATCAACGTCAATACGAATGTTGTTATCGTGAACCGAAGGCTTATTCAAATTTAAACATCCACATCAATACGAGGATCAGGATAGTATGTTTTGACCAGCAGCACAACATGGTCGGTTAACTTTTTTGGTTCTTGAAACTGCCACTAGCTAATATTTGGGTACAAGTGATGGAATGTTCAGACCAACAAAGATTAGAACTTTACGCGTAATATCAGTATATAAAGATACTCAATTTGTTCCAATCCATCTATAACTCCATTTTCGTGCTTGTGCTCTTTCAAAACACAGAGACAACCGAAATCTACTTTAGCCCTTCTCCGTATGTAATCCGTATTAAATGACAGATCTTTGTTTGTTAGAATTTTGAACTATATAGGTTGTTGAGAATTCAAGATTGCAGCTTTATCGTGATTTGTCATTTATATTCAAATTTCATATTATATTGATGATCATTTATATCTTCATTAACTCCTTTGCATTATAAAGCATTAAAGAAACTATTAAATCAATAAAATAAAAGATCATAGGTGCAAATTAATGAGAACATGATAAAAATAATAATGATATTATTTTCAAAAAGAAAACGAATATTCCAACTAATAATTTATATAATTCCATATAAACATGCTCATTCACTTCTTTATCATCTTTCATTCAATTACAATTTTTTAATGAACATAACATATTGTTTTCATTGTTGGATTAAGAGAGTCTTTAACTTATAATTTTAATAATTATAAAATATATTATTATTAATAAATTTAATTCTAGTGATTTTATTAGTTTTGTTCTAGTATAAGCATGCAATATATGAAAAGATCAAATTCAATAAAAAATAAAATGAGCCAATGAAATTAATTAAACAATCAAATGATGAATAAAATGAATCAAAATGTGTAAAGTGGAGCAAACATACAATTTAAAAGGGTTATAATGTAATTCAAGTTTAGTATACCAAGAAATAAGAAGCATTAGCAGGTTTAATTTTATACCATACTGACCGGTACCAACTAAAAAAGGATACAACCTTCTTGGGTACCGGTTGTCAGTAATGATCATATTGGTTGTACCGTAAGTTTTGAAAAATATTGGAACTTTTTTTTGCAAAAATTTAAAACTTTTAACAAAAATTTACAAAAATACCCCCAAGTGCTTCTGCCTCCCTTCCTTTATATAATCAAATATATTTATTTATTTATATTAAATATGGTGCTTTTTAATTGTAATTGTTAATCATATTTTTATGATATTAATTTAACACACAAAATTATTTTTTGGAGGAAAATAAAAAAAATTATGACTCAAATTTTTTGTTAATTAAATATATTTTAAAAATAAAGACTATTATTAAATCAATTAAGTTTCATAATATTTTATGTAATTATTTGTAATGATTTTTATGTAGTGTTGAGTAATTTTTAAATTTTTAAAAAAGTAATAACTCATATAAGTGCATTATTTTTTAAATTTCACTAAATTATTATAAAACAACAAAAAAATTACACTAGAGTACATATTTAGTGACTATCGGTAGAATATGAATTTATCAACTTTCAATTTAACATAAATTTTAAATTTTTAGATATAAAATATTCTTGTTGTTAACTTTAATATATAACTTACATAAAAAATTTTTCTCCTTGATCTAAATTAAAATTTAAGATAATAACTAAATGATGTCATTCATATTAAACACAACATTTGAATACAAATATTTAAGCAAAAAATTAATAGAATCTTGGTAATAGTAATTGTCAAACTATTATACATTTATATGATGGTAACAATTCATTTACCGGTCATATAAATATTTAAAAATTAATATTAATAAAAATAAATAAATTGTTGTTATTTTAAATTTTTATTAATATTTTTTGAAACATAATTGATGTAAAATTATAAAGTTTAAAATAAAATATACTAATGGATTGTTTTGCAATTTTTTAAAAATTCAATGACTGTTTCATAAATCTAAAAACTTATCCAATATATTTAGTATTAACTAGTATTAGTAAAGTGCCAGACATTGAGAATTAATTTTTTTATACTTCCAACTACTGTGGAAGAAAAAGTCTGTTATTAATGTGTCAGAGTGTCTCGTTAAAAGAAGACCAGATATTTTGTCTAATTTTATGGTGTCTTATTATGTCTAGTGAATTTAAATCATTCGTTTATGTAAACTCCATGTTTATTTACATGAAACTTTCATAAGATCCACATAAATAAATGACTGAAATTCACTGAATACAATAAAATACCATAAAATTAGACAGAAGATCTGGACTCCGTTAGAAGAGAAGGTATCCTATATGATCAACCATTATAGATTGACGTCTACCAGAGCTGCTCCAAAAAGAAATGGACCTCTTTGAGTATATTTATACAGCTAATGTTGTTGGCTCACAACCATCATGTACACAGGCCAAGACGTCTCTGTAGTCCCTTGAGACGGTGAAGGAGTCGTAAACTTGTCCATCACTGCTCTTCTTGTACTCAAAGAGAAGTGAGGAGTGGTTAAAAGCTGTCAGCTTCACAAACCCAAAGTCGAAGTCTCTGTAAAGACTCCATGATGTCTGCAACTGACTGAACTTCGATAAATGGCTTCCTCCACCGCCAACCACTACGTGGATTGTCCCGTTCACAGTTCCTGAGTAATGAGACTTCTCTGCATTCACACACTGGCTCTGCATAAACCACAGTGAACACAGGAATTAAGTAGAAATCAATCTGAAACTACGGCAAATCTAAGCAAGAAGATTGCAGATTTATGAACAGAACTTGCCCATCTACCTAAAAATTTGCATTTACTTGTATCTGAACATCATTAATCAAGTAAAAACATGTAATCTTTTCTCAAATTGAATTCAGCATTCTTGCTTATAGTTATACCTGGTACATGGGGCATGTCCTTTCATAGTTATGGACATGGCCATAAAATGCAATATCAACCTTGTATTTCTGCCACAACTTCTGCATGCTATCCCTTCCCATGGGCTCTTCAAACGAGCCTTGCTGACCATAAAATTCGGATGAGGAGTACCCAAGGACCCGATGAGCTGCAAAGATCAACCATGGCTGCTTTTGCCTGTCTGCAGAAGAAAGACACTTCTCAATGAACCTGTACTGTTCAGAGCCTTCTCTCCAGTCGTGTTCAGTATCAGCTATACAGAAGTGAAACATGCCGTAATCCGTTGAATACCTACAGCAGACGGATAGTTACACATTGGCAACCACCAATTTAGTTACTGATGATGACATACAGAAGGATAAGTTCATAACTAACCAAAACTTAGCCCTGTTTTCAGCTGGGACATAAAACATAGTTTCAGCTACCACACCACATTCACCGCCTGAATCGTTGGTGTCATAGAAGGATCCTGTTCCAGGCCAGTCCCTCTCATGGTTTCCGCTGTCAATGAAATTTATTGAAGTTTTAGAAGAACGTGCACATTGACAAATTATGAAAATGAGCATCCAAACCTAGCAATCATGTAAGGCACGGTGGATGAAATCGGCTCCACCATTGATGTGAACTGATCCCACTGTGAGATGTAGCCATTGGCGTATGTAATATCTCCTATATGGAAAATTATGTCAATGTTACTTATATCCTTGATGAGTTGATCGGTAGTGTTCAATGAGCCTGGCTGGTAGTTGCTGTATTCATTGGATCCATCCCTCTCTGCCTGAAACAGGTAGCAATAACAAGTAAGTTCCTTCCATGCATGATGGACTTGAACACAGTAGTCAACGTGGTGAAATCAAACACTATACAGGTGATCCAGAGGAAACAAAAGATCATTAATATGGCGGCTACTGTCAGAATTCTGTTCTAAAGTTTATACCTTTCCCATGTCGCCAAAGATCACAATACGCTGTAACGAGTCCTGTCCTGGATATGGAGATGATCTGAAGGAATACTCCTTGCTCCAGATGTAGGAACCATTAACTAGCCTATGACCCATCCTGTAAGTGTAGCTGCAAAATTCCAGAAAAGCAATCTTCAAGAACTTCCAAAGAAACCTTTTAGTTGTAATTCCACAAACTTGATCTTAGGGAGCTTACACCAAGTTTGGCCACAAGTCCTTTAAGAAACTTGTATGTATGAAACCAGGATCACGCCAGCCAACGGTTCTAGCAGGTGCACCTGTACGTTTACAACTTTATCACCAGCATCACTTTGAGCATCAAAATCTAATAAAGTTCTTTCCAGTTTCAGTCTAATGTAATGCTCTTAATCTTAACCCTTCATTCTCTTTAGTTTCTACTGTAAAACTTGTGCTAACGCTGCAACTTCGATTAAGTTCCTTGAATGACCAAGGAAAAAGATGATTTACAAAATTCCACTTTCATGTTTGAAGAGGATGTAGAGATTCATACCACACATGCTATTTCTGTCAAATGTCAATGTTCCGGCGGGTGATTGCGTCTGAATTCCTCCTTTCATGCCCCATTCAACAAAAGGATCAGCTTCAATGATGTCATAGCCACTAGTCCATGTTATTGTCATCTGTAACGTCACACGTATTTGATATTATATATCTGGCTAGGAGCAATAATCCTTTATCCTGAGCGGTTTTAACACAATTTTAAAGTTGAAAATTTGCAGAAAATCATTTGTACATGATTTAACCTTCTTCGTTTAATCTCTTTCTTGAAGTTATATCAAGAAGGTAAAGATTCAATTGATGAAAGACAGCAAACAATGTTATTCGATTTAAGAGAAGTAAAGAATTATAAGATGAAGCTTGTAGTCAGCAAGGAAGGGGTTTACTTCATTCCAAGACTTGCCCTGAGCAAGGCGAGGATAAAGTGGTGCCTTAGGATTTGCAAAACTGACAACATTTGAGACTGCCACCAATTTCGGCTACATTAAGGAACCAAACGAGTTAGCTTGCATTCAGATTGCCATTCCATAGAGATTAACTAGCTAAGGTATGTACTAGGGAGTAATAAAGTATGAACCAGATGTAGGAATTAAATCGCCAAACGTGAAAGGTTTTAACGTAGCTAAATGATGAGGACTAGGGGCATACATTGGACAACCCGCCTGAGAACAATGTCAATGAGAAATCTGCTCTCTGATTGATCAATCGAAAACTTAAAGATCCTCTGCCAGTCTCTGTGTAGTTAGAGTTGGATTCATTGGCAAACTTGTACTGCAGGTAAAATCAGAAATGCGAAGTTCCAAGCCGTCAAGCATCTAACAAGCCTGGAACTGGGAAATTTGTATATTCTAGTATTAACTACCTTTATTGGAGCCGAGCAGATGAAAGGAACTTGTACCCTCGGTTGGCCATTATGGTAACAGTTTGATGAGCTGCCATTTTAAGATTACAGTATAAACCTGTAAGGTCCTTCATGAAGGGAAATGTTGAAGATACCAAATTATAGAGTCACCTTCCATGAGCCTTAGTTGGGTGAAGTTTGTTTAACCAACTTTTAATTTTCAAACGTCTCTTCTTGCAATCACAGGTGATCTGTAAATTTAAAGGGATGAAAAGAAATTACTTGAAATTTGCAGGAGAAAAAACTGCAACCCAGTCATCTTGAGAAGGTTCAGCTGATTCAAGCTCTATGGTAACCCATTCAGCATCTTCCCCCTGCAGCAACAACAAAATAGAGTTATATTAAAACATCCTTTTAAACCCCATGAGCAGATAGGTCCAATCCAAATTTTCCAGTTTAAAGTCCTCAACTTTGGAAGATTCTGTTAAAGTATGGTAAAGAAGCCAAACCTTGGAGCCAAGAAGCTGAGGACTCGCTTTTATAGAAGCATTATCGTGAACAGCATAAATGGCGTTATGGATGGAAATCTTTGATAATGGCTGGATATCATGAAGTTGATGGTTGTCTTGAGCTTTAGCAGGGGAATATAACATCAACAAAGACACAATTATCAAGATTAATGCGTTTCCTGAAGAGGGTAAGCTAGCCATCTCTGAACTGATGGATCACCCACTGCTGTTCTACGCAAATTATATACAAAGAGACGTGGTGAAGAAAAGGGCCGTCCCTGTTTCCCCTGTTATGTCCTTCGACGGTACCAGTTACAGACAAACAAGGGATGTAAAGTAAACGTCATTAGTAGTGCTGCCGGAGAAAAGCATCGAACTTTCATTTGGAGAAAACGATGTTGGATCCTGTTTGTTTTATTTTAGCTTACAAGATTCATTGTTAGCCGAAAACAAAATAAGCACTTCTTGTCTTTTGCTCTCTGTTTTTTCCTACTTCAGATATCTAATTGGTGCGCAAGGCCGGGAGTTTGAGTTGATAGAAGTGTTTTCTCTCCTGTCCACTTGGCGTCAAAATGGAAGCCATTTTGTCAGACCAACAAATTATAACAGGACCAGCCCCTGAAGAAAGGAGAAAATGTCGTGACGGCCTTCAATTGATTGGAATGAACGGTGCAGCACCGGAATTGTACCCTTTCGGATTATTGTTGATTGGCTGAATCATGACCAATGCTACTGTGTTTGGGCACTTCTTCATTTGCTACCATATTAATCTGACTTTTAGCAATGAATTTCTTTTGTTCTTGTTCTTATTACATTTGTCTTTGTTTGCAAAATCCAACATTTTGTATTTAACATTATATTAATGAAGTTTTAAGATTGAGGGAAACAAAACATTATCACTTAAACACAACATGGATTTAAAAGTTCCATTCATTGCAATTGCACCTATAAGCAAGAGTATGAAAGAAATGAAAGGTTTAAAGGAATGCAAGTGCTAAATTTGATGTAGGAATTTGAGATGCAAAGGATTATCGAATTAAAAAATAATCAAAGACTACTTTGACAAATTTCTTGAAATTATTAACAAAATGAGACTTCTTAATACTTGTTGGGAAAGAAGGGAGAGAAGAAGAAAAATGAACAACAATCTTTACTGTTGCTATGTTTTATTTTGAAACCAATGCCTTTATATAGGCTTTTACAATGAAGTTTAAATCCTAACAGATAATAATTTTATCTTATCGGATAAAATTTTATCTTCTAATAGATAATAAATCTTATCTTTACTACTTCACGATAATCTTTATCTTTACTATTCTATCTTAATTCTACAATTTTGAATTAATTCCCAACATTCCCCTTTAATTCAAAATTGTTAAAAAAAATTTACATGAATAGAGCACATCTCTCCACAATTCTTTTCTTTAGAGTACTTGTCTCTAATCTTCTTAATAGAGCACTTCTCTCTATTTTTCTCAATAAAGCTTCTCTCTATGATGCATCTTAGTACACTTCTCACCAACTAGAAGAGGTTGTCTTCTTCAATTACTTACACTGCATTTACTTGTTCTTCATTGTTAAACTTACAATCCTTTTTCAAATGTCCAAATCGTTTATATCTAAAGCATCGAGATTTCCCTTTATGCTAACAATCTTTCTCTTCATGACCAAGCTTTGCTAGATAGGCTTCTTCTACCATCTTTTCACTTTCTTGATTTCTCATTGCTCTTCTTTGCTCTTGAGCTTGTAAAGCATTAATCACTCATAGTTCCCTTAAGATCTTTGAGAGCTCTTATATCACTTTGTTGGGAAAGAGGGGAGAGAAGAAGAATAATGAACAACAATCTTTATGGTTGTTATGTTTTATTCTGAAACTGATTCCTTTACATAGGTTTTTACAATGAAGTTTAAATCCTAACAAATAACAACTTTATCTTACTAGATAAAATTTTATCTCTTACCAGATAACAAATCTTATCTTTACTATTCCACGATAATCTTTATCTTTACTACTCCATCTTAACTATATAATTTTGAATTAATTCTCAACAATACTAATTCTCTATCTATAATAGTTCAAAAAATCCTAGTGACAATTCCTAAAAGGTTCTAGGCTACAATCTAATCTCTAGAAAATTCAAAGGATCCGTCAATCCTTGTTTTAATAGATTTGTTGAATGCATTACAAGTACAAGAATAAAGGAGGCCTATGAGACAAGAAAGACATGTGCAGGGTGCTTTTCAAACTAAAATACATAACAATAAAGGTGGGAAGAGCAAGAAAAAGAAGCAGCAATCACAAATATGGAGGTTATAAAAAGTAAAAACAACACCACTTGAGTTTTTTTAAAATTTTTCCTTATTGGAAAAAATCATCCACAAAAGAAGTGTTAGCAGGCGCTAGATGTACAATATCACAAGTGTGTCAGTTAGGATATATGGAGAAGATATGTAAGTCTCAATAGAAGTAAAGAGAAGCCACGGTTGTCAGTTGTTCTTTTGTGACCATAAGATTATAGGTTCAATTCACAGAAGTAACCTCTTTGTAAAAATACAAAAGTAATTATTCATGATACTTTGAATAACTACTTTTGTATTCCCCAGAGCTTTGTGTACTGGATACGTTGACGTTAACGTCAAGAGGAGTAGTTATTCATGATATTTTGCTTCGCTACTAAAAACTTTTTAGGATTAGTATAGATAATGGATATATAAATCATATGACTTGTGATGAAGAACTCTAAAGAGCTTGACAAAATTGTTACTTCTAAGTAAAAATTAGAAATGGAGATTATACTATAATGATGGCGGCTGCTGGGCCTGATTTATTAATTTTTCAAAAGAAAAATTAAAAAATGATTTCGTTTTCTTTTGTCGCTCTCGGTCTCGCATCAGGCTGGACTTTGCCCATGGTTCATTGACTTCGAGCTAGGTTGGGTTGGGTCATGTGGGCCGGACTGAGACCAGGCCGGATTGTCATCCCGATTAATAAAAGGCAAAGGAAATGTAGCAATTGAAGGCTGAAATTAATCTTTGATATCTATATGTTCCAAAATTTGATCAAAATTTTTTTGAGTGTTGGTTAGTTATTTGAAAAAGGCTATAAGGTACTGTTTGAGGACAAAAATTGCATGATTAATAATGCAAAAATAAAGGAAGTAAATAAAGCTCAAATGAAGGCAAAAGCTTTTCCTAAATTTGTTGCAGCACCTAGGAAAGATAGCAATATAGTGTTTCGACAATAGAGTTTGGGGGCACTTTCATCATATTGTTCTACTTTTCATAAAGAAGAGCAATATTATGTAAGGCTTGTATGAATAAGACAAGGAATTTCTTATATGTACTATAATTAGTACACATAAATGTGGGAAAGACCTCAAAAAAATACCATTACTAAATAGAAGTAAGTATTATATGAAAAGAATGTGATAGATTTATTTTATGAAAAATTTTAAATAATTGCCAGTAAAAGCTTTGCAAACATGGTAGGGCTACAAAACAAGATGTTTAATAGGAGAAAATTTGGTTATTTGTCTTTCTCTTACAATCCTCAACTCTTTTTTTTTAAGGTTCACATCACCGGTATCGAAACCCACTGGGCCAACTAATCCGGGTCGGAGCTTAGTCACAATTAAGGCTCTTCACCCCTCCCTACAGGTGTGTTTAGTGGGGATCGAACCCCGAAAGCTCTTCCTACATGTCCAGCCTGCGTAGCCAACTGAGTGACAACCCGTAGATACAATCCTCAATTCTTTAAAAAAGTAAAATCATGGCTTTTATAGGTTACAACTCAATTTCAAACAGGATCTATTCACCAATAAGAAACAAAGTGATTATTTGTAGGGATATCTAATTCCTTAAGTCAGAAAGTTAGAACTAGGAGAATAATAAGGAGCTTGGCTTCCAATAGGAGAATGATGACTTTGATAAAGAACATTTATCATAAGTGTAATGCTGTTGTAGTGGAGCCTACATAGTATAAAGAAGTTGAAATAGATGAGAATAAATAGTTGCAACAAAACAGGAGTTCAAGATGATTGAAAAGAACTAGACATGGGAATTGGTGATTAGACTTGAACACAAGAAAAATATAGGACCAAACTCAACTATGATGGTTTTGTAAACAAAGGTATAAGGCAATGCTTATTGTCCACCTGTTCTTTATGACTTTTGACCCAATTGTCAAATTGGACACCATAAGGATGGTGTTGGCCCTTGTTGCTTAAAAGAGCTAGATTATACACCAGTTGAATATCAAGTCATCCCTTTTAATTGGCTACTTGAAAAAAAAAAACAATTATTGAACAACCCAACCAGAAGGATTTATTTATTAAGGACATGAGGAAAAGGTATATTTGTTTGAAAAAAGTGTTGTATGTGTTGATGATCTCTTCTAGGTGTAATTATGTTGCCATTGAACATTGCCGTATTAAGAAATTGAGAAAAATATTCAGACTGCAACATAAATGTTAAAATGATCCCATAATTCACGAGAAATTTCATATCTTTATCCTTAATTTCAGCTAATGGGTGCGTCTAGAACTGACAGTCCTTCAGATAACATAGCCATCTTAGATTCTTACCATGTTTTACTTCTCCTACAAAGAAAGGTAGCATTAGGTCGAGCTCGTACTACCTTATATAGGAAAAAGGGAGGAGGAATGCTTAAATGTCATCATTTCTTTCCTGCTCAAATAAAAGAAATGGAAGTTCTGGTAGAATTAAATCCGTAGTTACATTTAAGAGACCCGAAAAGGAATTTGACTATCCAAAACTTGAGGCAGATTCAAGAGAATCACCTTCAGATATTTACAATAGGATTCCTACCTACTCAAAATATAATATCCCACCTGTGCTAATTCACATACATCTAAGCTAAAAATTGCTATTCCCAGTTTCCTTCACTTTTTCACACAGCCTGGCGGTTTGCAAAGTGGGGGGCAAGCTTCTTCTCTAATTTCAGTAAGCTACAATTTCACAAAAATTGACAGGTTAGGGAAATAAAAGAGAAAAGCAAGGAATACTAGACATGGTTTCATAAGAAGCAACAGATAATTAACTTACATCTCAAATTTGTGAATAGCCTCTTTTCTTTTTGTCAAGTATAGCTCACTATCTTTCGGGATATTGTTCAGATAATTGTCTGCGATAAAATTTGCAGAAAACAAACTCAAAAGGATCATAAAATGCCAATTTAAATTAAGAAACAAGGTGCAACACAAATTTAAGAAGACAATCGAAGTGCAAGTTTTAGCTAGCATTTATTTCTTTGTTTGTGAGGCAATATGATCTGAGGCATCCAATTTCATTCATAAAATAATATGTTAGTTATTCTTTCATGTTCTGAATTGGTATCCTGTTTCAGAAGAAGCATTATGCAAGGCCTTCAAGAAGCTAAAAATGTTAAAAACTTATCCATCCCAAGAAGTAAAAGAACAATCTAAGAATTAATCGTACTTTTAATTGGTGCTGGTTCTTTAACCTCCACATTCTTTTCGACTTTCCGAGGAGCTGGTTTGTCAGTTTGCTGCAGACCCTGTTCAAGAATGTATCAGCTTTTGCAGCTAGAATTCACAATGGAAAGTCTAATATTTGAGATCAATCTTTCAAATTACACTCTCAACTATGTAACAACACATTGAACAATTTCTTTTCCGCATATCTTTGCTTGTCGTTATGAAGCATCTATATTTACTCTTATCACTTGTCCAAGAAACTACTCATTAAACTCAATTTAATATTATCGCAAATCTTATCATCACGGAAAGATTAGACATGCAATATTCAAACATTGATCTTGACATTGAGTTGATCTGATCCAATTGTGAATAGAAAGAATGTGCACTGATTAAGTAATAACCTCGAAAGTATCATAATGAATCGACTGTATAAGCATCTAACCACTCAACAAATAAGATTTTGATGTTAGATATCAGAAATAAGTTTGTATCAATCAGTTGCATATTTGGATATTTAAATAATCTTCATAAAACAGACAACAAAACAAATGTTTGGTACCTTCTTCTTTTCCCTCCGCTTCAGTATCTTTACATGGCATTTTTTTATGTAGTGCATCAAATGGTACCGAGAGTGCCTGGAACAGAGCTGCTCTTTAACTTCTGGATTATCATTTAACCAATCAGATATATCTTTGGATTTGACTACTTCACCCTTGTCCAAAGATTCCAACCATTGATAAACTGGTAGCCACTGATCGGTGCGTTGAAACCGGGCATGATGCAAGTCAGCCTGATCAGTCTGGTGCGCTTCTGATAACTGCAGGCATGAAAACAGAAAGAACTCTAATATTCCAATGCACTACCCCAAAACAAGAAAAGGGTCGGCGATTTTGGGGGTTTAAACCCCACAATTTCATAAAGTTCAAATCTCTCACTAGATTCCCACCAAAAAAAAAAGGCCACAGAAAAATCAAGTAGCTGATGAACAAATCCAGTAAACCAAGAGCAAATAAATATCAACCAAATGTCACGATGAGCTAACATTATCCAAATGCAACAATTGTTTGCAAGGAGCTGAACCTGATTAGGCAGCCTCATGTAATTCTGAAGAGAAAAGAGGCGATCGATGATATCTGAACGAGGCATGGATTGGAGACCAGAGGGTAAAGAGCCGAAATTGGAATCGATCCACGAATCGATTTCGGTAGTGTTGACGGCTTTGGCTTCAGGGAACGCACTGAGCCAAGCACGTGCCATGGTCTCCCATTCTTGGGCCTGGTTAGGGTTTTGGTCGCTGCTCTTCTGCTCTTGCTCAAAGGTTTCTACTGATTGATTCATCTTTTCTGGTATTATTGGATTCAATAACAGCTTCAAAATTCCAGAATCAACACTCTGCTTTACACAAATTTTAGACTCATCAATCAAGGAAAGTGGTGGTGGTGGCGTTGAGCTTTTCTTCGTTGTTTTTCCGATTACTGTCACTGAAACATGAAAAGTGAAAACTGTTAATTTTTAAAAATTCTTAATTATTTAAGCCTTTACATACAATTTTTTAATTTTAATTTATATTGTAAAAAATTATCAATTAACTTTTAAACGAAAGTATTTAACAGCTAATTTATTAAAATTTCATTTAATATTATTTAAAAATTATAAGTATCGAAAATTTAATAAATTATAATGTTTTAAAAATTGAATCGAAAGTTAAACCAATAATAAAAAGATTTAAGGTTTAAAAGATTTAAATCGGTTAAAGATTTAATAAAATTAATAAATATAAAATATGATTAAAAGAAAACGTAAGAATTCGAATAATTTGAAACTTAAATAAAAATTTATTTATTTATTTTAATTTATAAAAATTTATTAATTAATAAAAATTGACCGATTAATTAATAAATTAATCAATTTTTAACAACAAAAGTATTAAATATAATTTCATATAATTTTTAACAATATATTGAAATGTCTCAACAAAATATTTTATTTTAGTTTATAAAAATTTATTAATTAATAAAAATTAATCGATTAATTTTGCAATGTCCCAACAAAAGCCATTTCAATATGTTGTTCTCATTAACACAGTGGATCTCAACTAACAATATTGAATTTTGACTTCAATATTTTAACATGCATGTTTAAAAGGTTCCAAATTAAAATCACTCCACCCTCATTCTTTATAGTTTATAATTTCTTACATTTATTCATATTATATATAACAAAACCATATTAAAATGACATATTTTTATGTGAAGGGCTATATAAAAATGATACAAGATTTATTTCAAATTAAAATCGGTCTACTCTCATTCTTTACGAGTTTATAATTTCTTGTATTTATTCACATTATATATAATAGAACCATGTTAAAATGAGAATTAATCCGGATGGGGTTTCATATACAATGGGTACGTTTGATCAAAATGTGCGTTTGTTCGGTTCAGTATTATGTGTTGCATGATGATAAAATGCTTGGACCTATTCTCCCAGAGCGAGGGCTGAGGCAGGGTGACCCTCTGCCGCCCTATTTATTTATTTTATGTGCGGAGGGATTGTCATCGATGATCCGATCTTTTGAGCGTCAAGGCATTATTCATGGCTGTAAAGTTGCTACTGGAGCACCTGTTGTGACACATCTGTTCTTTGCTGATGATAGCTATATCTTTTTTTCTGCATATCCTCGAGAAGCTGAAGCAATTCGAGAGATTTTACATAGATATGAGTTGGACTCGGGTCAACTGGTGAATTTCAACAAGTCCTCTCTTAGGTTCAGCTCTAATACTCCAATCCAGCAGAGGAATCTTATTTCTTCTTGTCTGTCCGTGGAAGCTGGCAACACGGAAACGACTTATTTGGGGTTACCTTCTCTTATTGGACGAAATAAGAAGGACATATTTGCTTTTATTGAAAAGAAACTGTGGAACCGTGTACATGGGTGAAACCGGAATTTTTTGCCAAGGGCGGGTAAGGAAATATTGTTGAAGTCTGTTGCTCAATCACTTCCGAATTATGCCATGACTGTTTTTAGATTGCCGGTGGGTGTTTGTAAGAAAGTTGAGACGGTGCTTAATTCTTTTTGGTGGGGTATGAATTTACGACAAAGGCGTGGTATTCCATGGATGAAGATGTGTTGGCCGAAACATCTGGGGGGTATGGTTTTTCGAACTTTTTATGATTTCAATACTGCTTTGCTTGGAAAACAGTTTTGGCGCTTATTGGCTGATACTTCTTCGCTAGTTGCTAGAGTTCTTAAATCGCGTTATTTTCCAAGGAGCACAATATGGGATGCAAAAAGAGGTACTAACCCTAGCTTTACGTGGAGCAGTATTTTCTCTAGCATAGAATTTGTCAAACAGGGATGCAGGAAACGGGTTGGGGATGGGCATACAATCAGTGTTTGTTCAGATCCTTGGTTGCCAGATGTGGAGAACCCTTATGTCACTTCAGCGTTGGATGGTGCTTGGCAAAATAGCAGAGTATCGGAGTTGATCCTACATGACCTAAACCGATGGAATTTGCCTTTAATCTCAGCCATATTTAATGAGCGAGATAGAGATTTAATTCTCCAGATTCCACTGAGCTTACAACGAAACATTGATGATGGGGTTTGGGCTTTAGATAGGAAAGGAGTATACTCAGTTAAAAGTGCTTATCGTCATATTCACGTCGCCCCTCCAGGTTTGAATCAGATCCTTCATTCTCCTATTTGGAAGCAGTTTTGGTCTCTAAATATTCCCGCTAAGATTAAAAATTTCTTTTGGCGTTCGTTACATGCTTGTCTACCAGTACGTACTATTCTAGTCACTAAAGGAGTGGATATGTCATCTATATGTCCTATTTGTGGTCTTGGGTTTGAATCGGTCTCACATATCTTATTTGAGTGCTGTCGTGCTAGGGAGGTGTGGTCTCTTTCACAGCTGGGTTTATTCCATCCCATCGTTGTTGCCTTACCTGATTGGTTTTCATTTGTTGCGCATAATTTTTCTGATGATGATCAGTGTTTGGCTGTATCTATATGCTGGGCATTATGGAAGAATAGGAATGATTTGATTTGGAAGGGGCTTCAACATTCAGCCCAAGCTATTTTGTTTCTGGCGCGCTCGATGTTGAGGAACTGGAATAGTGCTAGAAGTTGCCTCTCTACAAGGGGGAGTAATACTAGAGTGACTCCTATGGTGTGGCAAAAATCACCAGTTGGTTACATTAAAATCAATACAGATGCAGCTATTTTCAAAGAGGCAAGGAAGACTGGCACCGGGTTTGTTGTTAGGAACAGCAATGGTGATTATGTAGCAGCAGGAAGTAATGTTTTTTCATGGATTTTGGATCCGTCGACAGCAGAGGCTATGGGGATTTGTGAAGCTTTAAGTTGGGTTAAAGAACAAAAGTTACACTCAGTTATTATAGAATCGGATTCACAGTTGGTCATTCAAAGTCTTCGTTCAAACAGCCGCAATCAGTCAGAAGTTGATTTTATTGTTAATGATTGCTTATTTCTCTGTCATTCCATTAATGATGTTCATTTTGGTTATTGTAAAAGATCTGCGAACTGTGCAGCTCACATTCTTGCGAGAAATGCTAGTTCTATGACAGGTCTTGTTTATTGGGATTTATCCTTTCCTGATTGTATTGCGTCAGCTTTAGCTAAAGACAATTGTTCTTAATGAATTTTTCCAGTTGGAATTTCAAAAAAAAATGTTAAAATGACATTATTATGTAAAGAGCTATATTGAAATATTCGTTACCTAACAATTTTCACGCAGTATCTGCAGAACTTGATTTAAGGTTTCTTACCACTACTAGCAAATGCTAGGATATAAAATGCAAAACAACATGGTTAAAAAGTAGAATAATAAGAATATGATCTATGAATTGAACCCCAATCAATAATTGCAATAATATAAATTGTTCTATAGATGCTAACAAAACTATTTATAATTGATGATTTAGAGTACAGGTTGGAGAGGAAGGTGGCTAAGAAACTATAACTCAAAAAGGGAAAAAGGATGAAAAAATATCAATGAAAAATGGTGTTGAACTCTTTTTTGGAATAGTGGTACCCTAATACTATCTAATTTTATATGTTAATCTTATAACCATTCTCTCTCTATAGGAACTATCACTTAAGGTAGGTCAAGGCAATATGTTTGCCCTTATCTGAAGATTCTCGCAGTTGAGACTAAAGACAAACTAATGGATGTGGAGGTGGCCTTGCATTGTTGGTTGAGAGTTCCTAATATTCTTTGCATAGTTTTTTAAATCATTATAAATGCATTTAAATTTGAAAAATTCTTGTTCCATTTGTTATATTCCCTCGTGTATGGTTACTGTCCTCTTTAACGGGGACAGATAACAAAACAAATAAATCCTGTCTCTTACCCGTGTTTGGTTATTGTTTCTAAAATTTTGTCTTCCATCACCGGATGATAGGGGCAGGCATTTTTGTTCCTCCGAAAATCGTCGGACAGAAATGCTTTTCCCTGTCTCTGAAAACAAGAAACAACGCCAAACCCAAAATTACCCGACTCCTCTCTCGACAGTCATCAGCTCTGGTTCTCTCTAACACACGTTGCCCTTCTCCCTCAACAGATTTGCTCCTCTCTCGGCAGTCTCTCTACGCTTCTCTCTCGCACGCTGCCCTTCTTCCCCAACAAGATCAGCTCCACAGTCAAGTAAGTTTTTATTTTCTGCAGGAAAAATGTCGCTACTTCCTTGCTTGAATTTTCTTTATTACTGTTTTCAATCTTTTGGTCTTCTCTTTAAACGTAGAAGAGAAAATTAACGAAACAAATGTTGGGCCCAGGTCCCGGATCCCGATTCCCGTGGTGGCCCCTCGGGCTGCGCCAGCGACGAGCTTCCAAACCTCGGACCCGATTCCAACATCTATACATAATTTCGATTCACACATGCATTTTCGCACACATAAGAGCATACACACAAACATTCTAACTATGAATTAAACACCCTATAAACCAAGGGGCTTCATGCCATTACAAATCGAAGAAATTAAACAAGCATTCTCAACCATAAATAATACAGAATAAAGTCTAAATCCAAAATACATGAAAAATGTTCCATAATGATATGCTCGGAGGGCCAACCAAATACTAACTTAATACAAAGCTCCTAACTAGCTTGAAGTTTCCGATGCCTTGCAAGATCAACGATCATCTCGTTCTGCACCTGAGGAGTGAAAAGTAATGAGTTGAGCTACACAGCTCAGTGGCTAATATAATTATAGCCATCGGTAACTAGCACAAATTCAGGCATATGTACGTATATATATTATATACATATATACATGCAACAATTCTAGCACTCACATCGCATTCAACATAATTAATTCAAGTTACAACACTTGTCACAAATATATTTCATAATGGAGAGATCAAATATGCAATCCACATCATACGGCTCGAGGGTTCCATGGAAACAAAAGGGAGAAATCGAAGTTTACACCCTGAACAAAATGAGTCCATTCGGAGCTCATAAGCCACAAGCGGGCAGCCGGGAGAAGGCTCTTGTCAACGTGCACGTGACGAACAAAATGGTTCCACTCTTGCCCAAACAAAAGCACATAATCATGCTCAGAATCATTTTATCAAATGATATGCTTTCAGACTTTTCATTTATTCAAAATGCTATGACCGAAGTCGAGGCATAACATGCTCAGAATAAAAATCAATTAAAGCTCAATTATCCACTAATACTCTCAATTTAATCAAACTAAGACATAAACACACAATTATCACAATTCATGCTTAATAACATAAATAATAAATAATTAAAAAAATTCGGGGTCCAACAAAAAATGTCTTCTCCAAGCAAACGTCGAGAGATGGATTTAATGAAACTGTAATTTTACTTATGGGATTCTTTTCTATTTTTGGATTAATGGGATGGTTGGAAATGGAAGCCATGTTATTTACATTCCCAGGTTCTTATCGTTCGACCAATCGTGGAAGTTTTTCTATTTCCTCAACACCCACATACCATGGACCCGTCCCACCCGTCGCGTCTTTGGTCGCTCCTGCGTCCAGGTTTTTAACTTGTTGATATTTTGATTGGGTATCCTTCTTGGTTGTTCCTTTTCCTTGTTTTGGTGGTCTTCATGAGGTTTTCACCTTTTGTTTCTTTGAAAGGGAAACGAGAATCACAAGAAAAGAGTGCTTCTTTATCGTCTCTTTCTTTTTCTTTATGTTTTTTGGTTGACTGAAAGGTGGGTAATCAGGGAAATGTTAAATCTTCAAGGGTTAGCTTGGATAAATTTATGATCTTGCTGCTATTTGTGCTTCATTTTGTAGGAATATCCTAATTTACATTCAATTTTTGCTTAAAACTTTATGATCATAGTGTAATTATGCTAAAGATTTGTCACGATTTCTTGAAGAAATTGTATGATTAGTGCCGGTTGGATTAGGATGTGCCGGTTGAATTTGAAAGACTTGGGGGTTCAAGTATCTTGAACTATGACTGAGTTTATGAACCGGAAATCAATAATAATTGGGACTTTATGGTGCAGCCTAGAGATACATGTTATGTTGCAAGTCCAGGATTGCCAGAATTGATTTATAGTGGATACAAACCTCATGCATACTCCTGGGATGATTATCC
>JANTNU010000006.1:33661706-33674982 GCA_024752395.1 Erythroxylum havanense
TATAACAAATTTCATAATAATAATAGAAATTAATATAATTAATAAATTTAATTATCATAAAAAATATAACAATGACAATAATAATCATAAAATAAAAATAAAAATAATAAATTTATAATAATAATAATAATATTATTATTATTAAATAATATAATAAAAAATAAATAATAATATATTTGCAAAAAAATTCATGATAATAAGAAATTAGAGTCAGAATAGTTAAAGTTGAATATTTGAAGTTGCAATACAATTTCAGAAGTGGAAAAGATCTTCTATCCAAGAAGCACGCATATCTAACTAAACAGCTTTGTCTAAAAACTGGTGGCTTGGTTGGACAAGAGGGGAAGAACACAGGCATTACACCTCCGTTTAAATTTAAAAAAAACGACACCATTTTGTAGTTAGCATATTACTATTGCATCATTTTAGTATGTACTTTGTTGCTTGATTGGAGTAGACTTTTTGATGGACTGACCGAATCTCGGGTTGGCGAGTGACCGCCTATTCCTGGTAACATTTCCCGTTAAAAAAATAATACTCCTTACCAAACCTCGGTTTGGTGAGTGACACTGACATCAGATAAGCCATCACTTTTCAAAGCTCGGTTTTCTCTCCCTGCTCTCGCCAACCCAAGCAAATCCTATCCTTTAAATTTATCTCATCCAGCGGCTATAATTGGTCGGCTATACAATTAACGCTATTTGGGCATAGATGTACTACTTGAGTCTATAAATAGGGGATGTAATGTAATCACCGTTTTCCCAATGTTGCTGTTGGTGTCCTCCTGTTCCCTTTAAATCCAACTCATTTATTAATTGAGAGAGAGGAAATGAATGAGTCAGATTTAAAGGGAATTGGAGGAACAGAAACAGGTTAATTACGTTCCTTAAGCTCTGATCTGTACGGAGACCATACTGATGTGTTACGTTCCTTTTAACACATCGTTCTCGCTAGCCTTTTCCCTTTCATTCTGATGCTGTGGTGTCTTGTTCAGTCTCATTGATGCTTAAAGTTTAATGCTTAAAGAGTATAACATCAATGCTGAGCGTATTTCTTTTCCTTTTTTTTTTTCCAGTTTCGGCTTTTAACCTACCTGTCTCATCAAAATTAGTATTACGAGTTTGGTGTATGAAAATGCTTCTATAATGTGCAGATTAAATTAACCAGATGGAGACGTTTCTATTCACCTCTGAATCAGTGAATGAGGGTCACCCTGACAAGCTCTACGATCAGATCTCAGATGCTTGCCTTGAGCAGGACCCTGACAGCACCAGGACCAACATGGTCATGGTCTTTGGAGAGATCACGACCAGCCTGAAATGAATTGCCTGCCTATCTACAAGACTTGAGTCTCATGCTCTACTACGAAGCCATTACTTTTTTGACTTTTTTTTTAATCTAGTTATGTTATAATTATTCTTTTTCTTTGTAAACATCTAAGTATCTCCTTGAGTCAAGTAAAAAAGAAAACAATTTCCACACAAGTAAATTTGCATTGTGGTGAAATCCATTTTTATATAAGTAAACACTTGTAAGATTTACTTCTATATTGTCTTATAAAAGTGAATATTGTAAGATTTTCTTATCAATATTTTATCCATTTTTAAATAAAATATTGATATTTTCATTAAAAAACAACACTCGTCCTACCAAATTCCTTCCGAGTCCCAAAGTGATAGAACCATTAATAAGCCGCATTAAGTGTATTATACATCTTACAATTTAATCCTTTTTACTTCAATTTTTATATTTTGAAAAATGATTATTTATTTTTATAATATTATTTAATTATCACATAAATTTTATGTCATATTAATTTAATTTTTCGAAAATTTTTCAAATAAAAATAAAGGAAAAACTAACAAAATGAAGAGAGAACATATATAATTGTATAATAGTATCATTAATTATTATTACTAATATAATCATATTGAGTAAAAATTTAATACTACATATCCTAAATTCAACTATTAAAAATCCTTCGTAACATAAAACAATACCCAAATATTAATGGGTCAGACCAAGCCAAAGTTAGTCCTGGCCACCTTGATCCCAAGCTACCAAGCCTGTAACTCGATGAATCAAGATAAGTTAACCCAAGATCTGATCTGACAGATTACGAATAAGCCGAGCTAACTCGGTCTATCATATATTTTTAAAAAAATTGTAAAAAAACGATTCAACGGGACTTTTTTTGGACATCTTGATTTCTTTTTTTTTTAGGCTAACTTATGAAGTATTTTAAGAGGGTCTTAATTGTAAGAAGACATCTTTAAATCATTCATTCTTAGACTAATCTTTACTCGTATCGGGTAAATCCGTAAGAAATAAAGTGTTGACTAAACAGATTTTTTTATTTTCAAAATTCGAACTCGGGACCTATAATTAAGAGACTAGAATTTGTTCCCTTCATGTTCCTTCTAATTTTGAAACAGGTCATCATTACATTATTTGCTCACAAGTTTCCATACGGGACAGAACAGACTGACGTGACTTCAATACAATTGGATAAACAAGACTTTAATTAACAGAAAGGAGAAACGTGGGACAAAAGCCAGAGGGTCACTTGTCCAATTACAAGAAGTGAAAGGCCCCGTAGAAAGTAGAAAGTAATAACTAGAGATATCTTAGACCACTGTGCCAGCTCATAGATTAGAGACTGTTTTAATTCCATGGACGTCGCTTAGAACACTGTTTTCAGAGAATATGCTACTCTTCCGGCTTTTGGATTATATTTTAACTATGACAGGACTCAGGAGCCATGGGTGGAATCAAGTCAGCCAGCAGTGTTCCCACTCTCCGACCGTCCTGGCCGGCGGACTATCGGTGTGCAAAAACCAATTAGGGCAACCTAAAATTAGGGTTGAACAATAAAGTAGGCTAAATTAAACTTAATTTAGTAAATTTATATTTTTCATTAATTTTATGTTTATGATATGATCAAATCAATTTTAACATCACATCCTTTGAATTAAAATTTAAATCATTTTTAAATTTCATAAAAAATATTTTATGAGTTTCAAATAACTTATTTTAAAGAATTTATTAATTAAATTTAAAATTGTGACGTTGATATTTCATTGTACACGTACTTCTAATTCTAAAGTTGTTTGTGACAAGATGAGTATCCATCAGGATTCCGGACAGGTACATGTAAGAAACAGAGTCTAGTCAGCAAGGTCAAAGCGAAAACAAGGGTGCGCACTTCACTCCCAAGCGTACATTAGAATGCCACGCACGTGGCCGCCATTAAGAATCGGATAAGAGCGTTTCTCTCAGAAGATGATAACAAAACTATTTTCTAATCAAACACTTTCCTGAAACCCACCGATCAGGACCAACAAAAAAAGAAAAAGGCGATTTCTTCGTTTGACCCCCATCCTATCCGCCGCGTGTACTAGTCCTTCGTATCTACGGTATGAAGTCTCTCGTCGTTGAACGATACTATGAGGTGCGTTGCAGAGGATAAAGGAAGATGGTTTTAATATATAAACACAGTGCATGTAACAGTCAGCTCTGAAACTTACAGATAAAGACACAGAGCGAGTGTGTGGTTTTGGCTATGGCGACTCAGCAACTGGTGAGAGAAGCGAGTGACTTGGCGCAGGATAGCCCGAGGAGTCCAGAGGCGAGGTTGGGTATGAAAGTTGAGGATCTATGGGACGTCATGGAACCGCAGTTGACCCCTAGTGAAAAGTTCAATGCTTGCTTTGAGAGCATTCCTGTTTCATCTTTCCCTTATTCTGAGTCTCAAGGTCTACTCTTTTTCCTCATTATTTCTTTCTAATTTTGCCTTGTTTGGTTCTGGGTTATCACAACCAACGCTGGTATGTTGTTGGGGTTGTTGTTCTTGGTCGAGGTTCCGATGTGATCGACGTGAGAAAAGATGTTGGAAACTAAATTTATGTCTTTTTTGATGAATTGAGATGCTTCGAGTTATTTTTGTTTAGTTTCAGTGGAAAAAATTAAGACTTTGTTCGTTTGTATTCAATTTCCCTGTTTGTGTGTAGTGATCGAGATAAGATCGGATACAAGTTTAGCGGACGCGGTGAAAATACTTGCCGAGAATAAAATTCTCAGTGCACCGGTGGTGGATGTTGACGCTCCTGAGGATGCCACGTGGATGGACCGATACCTTGGAATTGTGGAGTTTGCTGGGATCGTTGTCTGGATTTTGCATCAGGTCAGCTTTCCGGAATGAACATGATTTGCTTGTTTTCTATGCTTTTTGGGTTTGTGTAGAACCAAGACAATGTTTTACGATCTCTGCTTCCTTCCGGTATTTGGTTATGTCAATGACGAAGGAAAACAAGAATGCTAGTTAATCTTGTAAATTTGATATGTGGATCCATGGCGTAGAGAATCGTTTTTTTTTTCTTTTGTTTCCAGAAGATGAAAATGAACCAAACTTCCCGAATTTTTCTTGTCTAATTATGATGTGTCAAAACTTGTATGCACTTTCGTAATGGAGACTAGGAAACCAAATTCTCAGAATTTATTTCTTTTAGTGATAGTTCATACGTTTTGCGCTATTTAGCCTGCCTGTTGAATTTAAATGATGTATTTGTGATTTTTTACAGTCGGAACCTCCATCTCCTAGAAGCCCGAATTCTCCTAGTGCAGTTCAACTTGCTACTAATGGAATGTCTAGGGCAATAGGACCTGAGGTATTGAGTCCTGATGATGCTACTGTAACGTCTGGAAGCTTTTTTGAGGTTCTAACAGCTTCTGAATTCTACAAGAGCACAAAGGTTATACTGCATTCCTTGATCTTGAAACAGAGCTTTGTTGATCCCAAGTCATTTAGTTTTCTTTATCTTAAGGTGTGATCAATCTCGCACTGTCTGCTTTACAACACAGGTGCGTGACATCTCCGGATCATTCCGCTGGGCACCATTTCTCGCATTACAGAAATCAAACTCCTTCTTGACAATGATGTTATTGCTTTCTAAGTACAAAATGAAGAGTATTCCTATTGTTGATCTTGGGGAAGGGAAGATTGATAACATCGTCACGCAATCAGCTGTTATTCACATGCTAGCTGAATGTGTGGGGCTTCAGTGGTTTGAAAGCTGGGGAACTAAGACACTCTCTGAAGTTGGTCTTCCCCTCACTTCTCCTAATCAAATGATTAAGGTATGCATGGAGACTGTTCATTATGTGAACTAAAATATAACTGTTCTGACACAAAGACAAACTGAATTGAAGGAATATATTTGAATGCTTAATGTTAGTTCTGAGCATGTTCTTCATATTCATGACTTATCAAGTCTCTTGTTTCATAGTTTTGGAACAAATGACTTGTTATTTGCAAGGTTCTATTAGGCACTTATAATCAATTTTAGGTGCACGAAGATGAGCCAGTTCTCCAGGCCTTTAAGCTGATGAGGAAAAAGAAGATTGGAGGATTACCTGTTGTTGAGAAGGAAACCGGAAAGACAGTGGGCAACATAAGTTTAATAGATGTTCAGTTTCTTTTGACTGCACCTGAGATCTACCGTGAATATAGGTATGCAGTTTCTGTGGAACATTTTGCTTCATTTGGCACTCAACTCTGTAATGCTGCATGCTTCATGTTGAAGGTCTTTCAGGACCTTGCATAGCCTATCAAACATAACGACTAATATAAAAAATTGATAACATGGCTGGTATTTGGGAGCTGCCTCCAATTGATTACCTGTTCTTGGAAAGTTCACTAGCGTTGGAACTTGTATATCTCAGATGGATTCATTGGCAGCACTGGAACTAGGCGTGTTTTGCACGAGGAACCATCTTGATTATCCACCTATTCTGTAATTTGTGTTTCACTATGTTTTTATGAATTTTGGCTCATATTTGAAATCTGATTACACTTTTGGCTCCTGAATTTTTTAAGGGGGCGAAGTCTAAAAAACTTTGAGGTCGACATTGGTTTTCTTACCAAAGCTCGTCAATCAAACTAAAGAAATTACTTAATGTAGTCTATCTGCACTTCAGTTGCTTGATGTCTTTGGATTTGGCACCAACAAATAAATTTACTGTAGTTGTGTCTGAATGAAATGCATCCCTTGTACCAACCTTTTCCTTTCCAAGCACTCAGTTTTCAGCATTTTGTCAGGTCTATCACTGCCAAGAACTTTTTGACAGCAGTTAGAAGCTACTTGAAGGAACATGATGAAACCTCGCCTATTGTTAATGGAATGGTCACGTGTACAAGACATGATACTATGAAAGAGTTGATTTTGAAGCTGGACTCCAAAAGAATTCATCGGGTATATGTTGTAGACAATGCTGGAAACCTGGAAGGGGTGGTCACACTAAGGGATATCATCTCAAGGTTGGTACATGAGCCTCGTGGTTACTTTGGTGATTTCTTTGATGGGTTTCTGCCCCTGCCCTCCAATAGCAGAGTTTAAGAGGTGTCAACAACAGTATCTGGTCATTGCTTATGAATTAATGATTTCCTGGTTTTGGCAGATAGACTTGATTGTAACATAGGTGAGCCTCCCTTGTAATTAGTTTATCTTTTCTCTGTCCTTTTGGTTCACCTTTAATCATGTAACGAGCATGTGCTGAAGTCAAAAAATAAGGAGTTGTCCTCAACCATGCCTTGTTAAGCGTATACCGAGTAGGATTCACTCTGTTATCTGCGCGGAATAAATGGTTTTGTTCCTTCTTCTTCTGCCATTGGTTCTGTCGTTATTATTATTTTTCTGTAATTTTACAACTGGATGCTTTTAGTTGTGTACCCAAGCTTGAGACAACCGTCTCTGTTACATGAACGTTGAGGTTATTGCAAACTATTCCTGGTGGCTGAGAATAACAACTAATCCTTGATATTTATGCAAATATAATTTTAGTTTAATTATAAATGAATTGTATGTAACAATAAGCAAGGGTTATATCATTTTTGTTTAGGGTTTTAAAATAGAAATAGAAATAGGTCGTATATAACAATGAGCAAGGGTTATATCTTAGGGAGCGATTGGTTTGCATAAAGTTATGGTAATAGAAATGAGAATGAGTATAGTAAGTGAAGGGAATGAATATTATCATTATAATTATGATGGTTGGTTAAGAAGAAGGAATGAGTAACATTACCATTAACAGTGGTTGGTTTGGGAAAAAAAATTGAGAAATAAAATTTTATTATATTTTGATTAATTAATTTATTATATTTTAATTACTTATATTGTAATTAATTAATTACAATATATTAATTAATTGAAATATTGTAATTAATTACAATATTTTAATTAATGAATGAATTATATTTTAATTAATTATATTATAACTAATTAAATAAAAATATTTTAATTAATAATAATAATATTTTAATTAATTATATTGTAATTTAATTAATTACAATATTTTAGTTGATGAATGAATTATATTTTAATTAATTATATTGTTATTAATTAATTAAGTAACAATAATATTTTAATTAATTATATTATCGTCGTCGTCGTCATCATCACACCCAATCTGAAGTTCCACAATGAAACGGGATCTAGGGAGGTTTGATAATACGCAACCTTACCCCTATATAGTGGAGAAGCTGTTTCTAGTAAACTTACATGCAGATGTGACAATAAAAAAGTGATGTAGGTTAAAAAATAATTAGGTAAATAAAATTATTACTTGAAAAAACACGCTATAACCAAGAAAATAAAATCCTTGTCTTATAAAGAAAGTCGCGTACGACAAAATAAACGGGATAGTACATGAAGCAATAGGAAAAGATTGATAGTTTTTTGTTTACAGCAGTAGACTTACCAGGGGGCTCGAAAAAGCTAACGGAGATAACGAATACACGATTAGCTAAAGTAGTATCAGAAACAACGTCCTATACAACGTTCCCTCGCTATTTAGTTCAGCAAATCAAAACACCCAGTCCATGTTTGTAGAAGAAGTCAAGGGAAATATTCAGAAAAAACGAGAAAAAAGAAAAATGTAACTGACCCGAGTTGCAACCTCAACAGAAATCTAAACTACGAGCTTCATACTACACAGATGACATGGGAAAGATAATTTAACAAACATTACAAACTATAAATAACAACAGATAATTGCTTGAAATTGAAACACCAAAAGTAAATATAAGGTAGGCAGGAAATGTCATCCTTACCTCCAAACACAGTTGGGATCCACTGGTGAGTTTATTTTCACTTAAAGGATCACAGAGAGCAGTTAGAGAATAAGTAAACACATACCTAGGTCGATGATCGTGGGAAACCCACTGACAGTAAATGATATTGGAGCCAGTGACTAATGTTCCATTGTAGCATCCCGTCGGGAGAAGAGATGCCATCGTCGAGAGAAGAGTAGAAATATATCTTATCCTGAAAGGGTAAACTTATCCTACCAACAAATATTAATACCTGAAACTAAATAAAGCTTAGAATCTAATCCGGTAATTGGATGCCTTATCATCTCACAAATGCTGAAAGCCAAATAACAATTTCAGTTAAAAATATTCATTTAAGAGAATGTAGCTAATAACCGATTAAAAGAAGCATTTACTCGAGATTTTCATGAGTAAAAACACCAAAAAAATCGAAGTAGAGAACTGAAAGGCAAACTTCACAAGCCTAATAAAGATTGTAACTTTTCTTTCCCAAAACACAAAAATTGCAACTTTTAAAATGCAAAAACAAAATTCGACAGGAAACAACAACCCAAATCCTAGAACCTACATAACTTCACTGTACAGTGCAATATAAACCCATATACATAACTTTAGATCTCTAAAAGTCAAACCAAATCCACCAAAATAAACATAACGCAATCGAAACAAAACACATTCATGAATTATCCAACCAAGTGTGACTCCTTATGCTAGTCCGGTGTTGTTGGTTAAGAAAAAGGATAGGGGTGGCCTTTTTGTGTAGACTATCGTGCCTTAAACAAGGTGACAGTAGTGGACAAATTCCCTATTCCTATCGTAAATGAGCTACTTGATGAATTGAAGAGGGCTACTATCTTTTCAAAGATTGATCTAAAGGTGGGGTATCACCAAATCCGAATGAGAACGGAAGACATAGAAAAGACAGCATTTAGGACTCATTAAGAGCATTATGAATTCCTCGTTATGCCCTTTGGATTGACTAACATACCAGCCATGTTTCAATCCCTCATGAATTATGTGCTCCTATCCAGCAATTGTATGCGAATTGGAAAGAGTGCATTTTTGGACAAGAAATATTGGAATACCTAGGGCACATCATATCAAGAGATGGGGTGGCATCTGACATGAGAAAAAGATTCAGGTTATGGTTAATTGGCCCAGAACGGGGAATGTGAGGGAGTTGAGGAGTTTCTTGGGGTTGACGGGATATTATAGGAAATTTGTGAAGAACTATGGAGATATTTCCTGGCCTTTGACTCAATTGTTAAAAAAAAGAAGGCTTTAAGTGGACTAGGGAGAGTGAGGCCTCCTTCCAACAACTCAAACAAGCCATGATTTCAACACCAGTGATAATATTACCCGACTTTACTAAACCATTCATTTTGGTAACCGATGCTTCAACAAATGCTATAGGAGTTGTCTTGATGTAAGAGAATCGACCTATTGCTTATTACAGCCAGGTTCTGTCGACTTCTAGTAGACATAAATCAGACTATGAGCGAGAATTGTTGGCCATTGTACTGGCGATGAAGAAATGGTGTTCCTACCTTTCGGGCCACCAATTTATCATCAGAACCGACCATTAGCCACTTAAATTCTTGTTGGAGCAACGTAAGGTACACTCGGAGTATCAGAAGTGGCTGTTCAAATTGTTGGGGTGCACTTTCAGCATTGAATATAAGGCGGGAAGAAAGAATAGAGTTGCAGATGCCTTGTCAAGAACTCCTAATCAGGCGGAATTAATGACAACAATAGCAATTAGGGCGTTGGATATGGAGCAAATAATCAAGAAGATTGATGCTGATCCCAAACTGTCCTAATTGAAGCAAGAACTCCTAGAAGATGGTGGGTCGCATCCTCCATACACAATTATTCAGGATCACTTGTTTACAAGGATCGGTTAGTAATTTTGAAAACTTCAACCGCAATACCAGCCCTGATCACAAACAACAACTAGAGTAACATAGGAGGGCATGTGGGTGCTCTAAAAACTTACAAGAGGCTGGCAAATGAATTGTTTTGGGAAGGAGTGAAAAATGATGTCTACAGGTTTGTGATTGAATGCTTCATTTCTCAACAAAATAAGTATTTATCGCTATCTTCGGGTGGACTTATGCAACCTTTACCAGTGCCATAATAAGTTTGGGAAGATATTTCTATGGATTTCATAAAAGGGTTGCCAAAGTCAAAGGGATTTTTGACTATCCTAGTAATTGTGGACAGACTTAGTAAGTATGCTCACTTCATTCCTCTAAAACATCCATATATTGCACAATCGGTTGCTTATATCTTTGTACAAGAGGTGGTGCGTTTGCATGGATATCCTAATTCGAATGTGTTCGATAGGGATAAAATATTTCTGAGCAAATTTTGGAAGGAGATATTTAAGTTACAAGGCACAAGGTTGAGATACAGTTCAGCCTACCATCCACAAAAAAATGAACAAACCGAGGTTGTCAATAGGTGTATAGAAACTTATCTAAGATGTTTTTCTAGCAAGCAGCCCCAACAGTGGCCACGATGGGTGGGATGGGTTGAATATTGCTATAACATTTCCTTTCACTCAATTTTTGGCACTACACCATTCAAGGTCCTCTATGGGCGATATCCTCCCACTATCACAAGATACATAATCCAATCTTCCACCATAGACACCATTGGCACACTGTTGCAGGAAAGAGACCAGAATTTAGTTGAGTTACGTCAACACTTGATGTTAGCTTGACAGAGGATGAAGTTGACAACAGATAGTAAAAGAAGAGATGTGGAGTTTCAAGTGGGGGATAAGGTCTTTGTCAAGTTGGCTCCTTATTGCCAACAATCTGTGGAAACCAGGAGTAATACCAAGTTGGCTCCACGTTATTTCGATCCCTTTGAGATTCTACAACGCATTGGACTAGTTGTGTATTAGTTAAAGTTGCCCCCGACAGTTAGAATTCACTCTGTTTTTTATGTCACTCAACTTTGGAAGGTCTTGGGTACTGATGATTCAGTCATAAGTATACTAGACCATTTACTAGTTCCTGAAGCAACCCCAGATTATCCAGCTGCACTTTTGGCCATCAGAAACCTCACTTCTAGCTCGGATTTAGAAGTGCCTATTCAGTAGACAGACCATCCAATTTTCGAAGCTACATGGGAGCTATATGAAGATATGAAAGTTCGATTTCCATATTTTCACCTTGAGTAATGATAGATCAAAGGTCAGTAAAGTTTATGTTAGGAGAAATAAAAAAGAAGGTAGAGGAGTAAAAGAGCAGAGGGGTAGTCTTGGCTATTAATTTTCTATATTCAATTAGTTAGTTAGTAGTGTTGACAGTCAGCTAACCGAATCTATTAGTAATTACAAATTCTCAATATAAATAAGAGATAGGAAGGAAGAGAAAGACTATATCGTGTAATGACAAATGTATGAGCCTTAGGCTGGAGGTACTGGTCCTCGAAACCCAGTTTATCCATTGTATTCTGCTAAAGAATCAATACCAATATACATATTTCCATACCTTGTTTCTGGATCCTATAATATATCAAAACTTGTCCAAAAAACACCAAACCTTTCTCAAAATCTCCATAACATTCCCATTCCAAAAAATTTGATCGAGGCAGTAAGTGATGAGAAGTCGAGAAGTGCTGCAAAAAGTGAGATGGATGCACTCGAAAAAAATAAAACTTGGGAGCTAGGGAATTGCCTAAGGACAAAAAATTGGTTGGATGCAAGTGGGTGTTCGCAATAAAGTATAGACCTGAAGGGGTTGTTGAAAGGTACAAGGCTAGGTTGGTTGTCAAAGCTTACACCCAAAATCTATGACATAGATTACCTAGAAACATTTGCCCTAATAACAAAGATGAAATATTGTCAGGATTTTTTTGTCACCAGCTGCCAACTATGGTTGGAACTTACAGCAATGTTATGTTAAAAACGCCTTTCTCCATGGAGAACTAGAAGAAGAAATATACACGGAAGTTCCACCAGAATTTGAATCTCAAAAGGGATTGGTGTGCAAATTAAAAAAGGCTTTTTATGGACTAAAACAGTCACCAAGAGCATGTTTTGGGAGATTCATGAAGGCTATGATAGGATTTGGATAAAAGCAAAGTCATGGAGATGATACTCTATTTATTAAACATTCAAAAAGTGGGGAAGTAACAGTACTATTAGTATATATAGATGACATCATGGTCATTGGAAATGACAAAGAAGAAATGTTGTTATTAAAGGAAAAGTTATTGCAAGAGTTTGATATCAAGGAGTTGAGAAAGTTGAAATATTTACCAGGAATTGAGGTTGCACATTCAAGACAAAGTATATGCATCTCACAATGAACATATGTGCTGGATTTGTTGAAAGAAACAGGAAAATTATGGTGCAAACCAACAACTACTCCAATTGAGTTCAATAACGGATTAAGTGATGCACCACATGATCAAGCAGTGGATAAAGGAGCTTATCAAAGGTTGGTTGGAAAATTAATTTATTGAAAACATACAAGAGCAGACATTGCCTTTGTAGTAAGTGTAGTAAGCCAATTTATGCATAACCCCAAAACAATACACTTCAAAGCTGTACACAAAATTTTGCAGTATCTAAAACGTAGTCCAGGAAGAGGAATTTTATTTAAGAGAGGGGAAAAGATTACACTAGAAGTCTACACAAATGCAAATTATGCAAGTTCTCTAATGGACAGAAGATCAACCTCAAGATATTATGTTTTTATGGGAGGAAATTTGGTTTCTATTAACAGTAAAAAATATAATGTTGTGGCAAGATCAAGTGCAGAATCAGAATTCAAATCCATGGCTTTGGGGATCTGTGAGTTGCTTTGGTTGAAAATAGTCCTTGATGACTTAAAAATTAAAATAGGAAGGTCCAATAAAATTATATTGTGATAATAAGTTTGAAATCAGCATCGTACACAATCATACATGTGGAAGTTGACAAACATTTTATAAAAGAGAAATTAAACAGTCGCCTAATGTGCATACCCTTTATCTCATCAAAGGAGCAAATTGTAATTAATTAATTACAATATTTTAATTAATGAATAATTATATTTTAATTAATTACATTTTAATTAATTTATAATAATATTTAAATTAATTATAATGTAATAAATAAATAAATAATAATATTGTAATTAATTACAATAATTTAATTAATGAATGAGATCG
>JANTNU010000006.1:33675082-33691112 GCA_024752395.1 Erythroxylum havanense
ACCAATTCATAATTCAAAGCCATACATAAACTCATATTCCATTTTGATATTTCCACTAAAAATTCGGGGTCCAACAAGTGTTCAACCTGATAATGATGTTATGGTTGATGAAGATGTTAAGGGGCCTGATAGGGATGCTTAGCCTAATGAAGATGTTGTTACTAACGAGGAGGAACCTGATGGGAGTGTTCAACCTAATGATAATGTTATGGTTGATGAAGATGTTGTGAGGCTTGATCAGCCTAATGAAGATGTTGTGGTTGATGATGATGTTGTGATGCTGGTGAGGATAATCAGTAAAATGTAGTTGGTGGAGTTTCTTCATTTGATGCTTTAATCCCAGATGGCCACCAACCAATGAAGACTAATTTAACTAGTTGTGGGAGTTCCCTAGTGGAGAGAGGCTTAGTCAGGCAATTAGAAGGCCTAGTAGCTTTTAGACATAAAGAAGGTAGTGGAACATCATAATAGGCTTTAGATATGGAATATGACACTGTAAGACAATTCAAAGATGTTGTTATTGATTATTTAATCCCTACAGGGTTTAGCGTAAGATAAAAAAAAATCTAAGGGGATTAGAGTGGGATGTGTAGAAGGATGCAAATGGGAGTTGTGAGCAGCATATGATGATAAAAGATAAGTGTTTCAAAACCAAAACATATAGATCAGAGCATATTTGTTTCACAACCAACAAGCCTAAAATGGTATCAATGAAGTTTTAAGCACTTCAAAGATAGAATCTTGGAGAAACTCGACATAACCACAACCAAGATGATTGAAGAATGTAGGAAAAAGTTGAATATTTTTATGAATCCAAGTATATGTAAGGTTTCTAAGCAAAAGTTAAGGAAGGAAAAAGCATTAGACTATGCTCGTGAAAATTAGCAATCATTGAGTTGAAAATTAGCAATCTTGGATCAACTGTGGAAATGTAATTGTCAATGAATCAAAAGGTTTCATTGTTGCAATTTAAAAGATTATATATTTATTTTGCAACAAATGAAAGCTGGTTGGAAATATTTGAGGCCCATACTTAAGATGGATGGTTTCTTCTTAAAGACTTAATTCCAAGGGCAACTAATTAGTGCAATTGGAAGGGATGAGGATGAAGGTATGTATCATATAACATTGGCTATTATTAAAGTGGAAACTACAGATTCTTGGAGTTCGCTAATATCACTTGTAAGTGTTGATTTGGATTTAGATCATAGAGATAGAATCATTGTGATATCTGATATGTAAAAGGTACACACAATTTTTGGTTTATTATATGATTAAAGTATTGTCATGTTATATGTGTCTTATTCATCTTTTGATAGATTTATGTATATAGGGCTTAGTAAGGGATGCATGTCACTGAATGCGTGTCAAACATATCTGTCATAACTAAAATGCACAATGGAGTGGAAAAGAATTAAGGAGACAATTTTAGGCATCTTCTGGTCAACATATGTTAAGGATTTTAATAAGAAACTTAAGAGTCTAGATAAAATTAAGCTTAGAAGTGTTGTTATATTGCTTGAATATCGTAAAGAGAACTGGGTTAGGTCATATTAATCATTCAAATCAAAGTGTCTTATTTTAGATAATAACACGAGTGAGACATTTAACGGGTGGATACAACCAATGAAGGATAGACCTATTATTAGTATGATGGAGACCATTAGGACAATGATTATAAAGAGACATTAAAAAAGGAGGGCATATATGTATAGATTGAAGTTTGATATTGCACCTATAATTATCAAAAAGATTTAAAAAATAAGGAGACAATATAATATAATAGAGGATTAAGTGGAATAGGAATGGAGCTTATAAGGCGAGCAAAAGAGATAGGAAGCATGTTGCCAAGATAGGAAGCAAGAATTATTGTAGTTGTAGAGCATGGGACTTATATGGTTATTTATCTAAACTTGCTATCAACGTACTCATTCACTCCAAAATAAGACATGAGGCATTTGTCAATGATTGTTAAAAGAAGAACAACTTTCTAAAGCTATATGATAAGGTGTTGCTACCTATTAGGGGGATAAGCTTTAATCCAGAAAATGAATATGAGCATATTCATCCACTACTTAAAAAGGTAATGCTAGGAAGACCGAAAAAGGCAAGAAGGAGAGATAAGAATGGACTAACAAAGTGTCTATTACAAATAGAATGTCATAAGAGCATCAAGTGCAGAAATGTGAAATTTTTGGGTACAATAGTAGAAGGTGTAATATAACAACATCAAATGAACAATTTGTTAATGTAAGTAACAAGTAGATTAACATTCTTTGTTTTATTTGGTTTCCAATAATAACATTATGCATATTAAGTTATAAGTCTCATTAACTTTTAAAGAAAGATAAACTTTTGGAGATGGATTAGCAACAACAAAATCAACGAAGACGTATTCTTAGGTAACTTAGATGACTTAGCAACAATTAATTAAATAAATACAGTGCTACAATCTATACTAATCATTATACAAATTTTAATTTCAGCAACCTCTTTTTAACAATACCATTTCAATTAATTAGGGATGCATATCCAATCAATAAAGCATAAATGTAAGTTTAACAGTATGCATATTAATTTTGGACATGAAGATCTTACATTATTCATATCAATATGTATTTTACTAGTTGATCAACAAGTTGCCAATCCTATGTAAAATTTTGGATAAGAAGATGCTACATCTTTCAAATTGTCTTTTTAACCTTGAGTTCTTAGATTCAAAGGTAAATCTAACATTACATTAAGACAGTTACAAGTTATAGCAACTAAAAGGAAATCAACAATGGGAGCAATAGAAAAGATATTGATCTTCCAAATAGTTAAACACGCTTAGCGATGGTTTATATTTTGGATTAACTTTGTGTTAAACCAATAGCCATGGATTATACTTTGTAAATATATTTTAGATTATACTTTGTGTTATCATCTCCCAATTGGTATTAGATTTGGTACATTTTGGATTATGCTTTGTGCCAGTCACTTTATTATTTTTCCTTGAAAGAGATATTGCTAGTTGTATATATGATATGTAAGTTGAGAAGAATATTTTAGTAGGCATAGGTTGAACATGAGCGTCAACATTATCTTGAATTACATTACCTAAAATTTCTCTAAAAAAGGTAATAAAATTTCCAATGAGATCACTTTATTGAGCAATTAGAATGTTTAAAAAACAATAAAATTTAACAAAAAGGAAAAGAAATCCCAAAGAAAATAAAATATAAATTTTTATAGATTATAAATTTCATACACCCATACATATGAAGATTGAACTAAGCCTATTTTGAAACCATATAAAAGATGAACAGTGAAACTAAAATTAAATTGAAGCTTACTATTATATTTAATAACATCAAATTCAACACTTTCTTCTCGGTCAATATTTTAATGTCTTGCTTCATAATTTTCATTTGCTCATCAAGTACCTTTATTTCTTCTAAACTTCTCATTTATTTAACCACCTTAAACACATATATTTCTTTCTTTAACTTGTGAATAACATAGACAACTCTATCGTGAAATTGTTTGTTGTACCACTGAAAAAGGTTACAATTACTAACTAGGTAATTAGGACATCTAAAATATCTTCTCCAGGATTATTATTGTTGCTCTATAAAGTCGTTAAAGATTCTTTTAACCCATAATAGCAAATCACTTTGAGCTCATTATTATAGTTAGAACTACTAGAGTCTTTAAAATCCCTTTGCAAATTGCTAAGTAAAATAAATTTTGTACATTAAAACCTGTTTGTATTACATTATTCATGGTTACATGACTTCACATAACTTACTTGCATTAAATGAAAAAAAATTCCTCTATTCAAGGAATGCAAAATGCATTGGTTACAAAAAGAAACTAAAGAAGATAAATAAATCACCGTGCATAAAGGAAATAACAGCGAAGGAAAGTCATGCAAAGAAGCAATCTGAAGCAGATAAGCAACGCGTGATAGAAACAAGGTAATAAGTAACCACGACAAAGAGAAGATTACAACATAAAAGCAACGTAATACAGAAGCAAAGCATGCATAAACAAGCAGAGAAGCAGAGCCACAAATTTCACAGAAGTAACTTAAAAAGTGGAAAAAATGTGAAAGAGAAGCAAAGAAGAGGTGGAGAAAGGAAGTAAAGCCACAACGTGCAGAGAAGCAGCGCATAAAAAGGAGAAAATTTGTGAAACATTGGTAAAAAAAAAGCAAGACATGCAAATAATAGAAATGATGAATTGGGGATTTTGGAAAATTAGGGTTATATAAGATGTTAGAGAATTTAGTTAAAAAGACTAATTAATTAAGCTTGTGATTAACACAAATTAAGCAAGATTGTATTGAATTTCATATCTGATAAAATGTTTACGTGATAATAAAATCCTACAGAAAGAAAAATTAAAAAATTTCATGTCAAAAACATTTAATGAAAGATTATCTTTCTATGAACTCAGAGGGTATTTTTAAGTGTTTATCAAATGTTGACATTATTTTTGAACAATTATAAACACTAAGGTCTTAGGTACAATTTGGTCGAAGTGACCTTTTGCATAATGTTTTTTCACTTTTTCTAGTCATTTTCTTTGTACCAAGAGACAACATTAGATAGTCAGTCATCCGTTTTATTTCATGAACAGAACAATCACCTGCAAATAATAATTAAACTTGTTCAAAGATGCTGGAGCTTACAATGAGGAGTTTCGAACGTGGTCACAAATCATTTTCTTGCATTCCTATTCTTTTGTAAAGCATTCACTTGACACAAAAAGCCTCAACCATTAGTAACAGATAAACCTCCTCTCACATTTACATTTACATTTACGTTGCTCGTATCAACATAAACAGTAACCCCACTTCACATGCATGGAAGCCAACTCCTAAACTGGGCCTGCGTTCCTCTAAAAAATTAATCATCCAACTTCATGTATTCCATGTGCACTTGGTACATGAATATATTATCTGGTCTTTTTGGGTTTGGCCAATTTCTTCTTTCTTTTCTTCACAGCCTTTGGCACCTTATTCTTCCGAGCTTCCCTCTTCTCTTCTTTCACTTTCTTTTTATTCTCTTTTCTGGCTGCTTTTCGATCCGTTGGATTTGGTTTATCCGTTTCAGATGAATCATCCCCACCTGAATCACTCGAGTCCTCTGCATCACTGTGCATTGATGACTCAGATTCACTCTCGGAAGAGACAGAAGGGCCATCAACACTGGCAGGTGACCCTTTTGGAGGGTTTGCAACATCTATCTGCTTGTCTCCACTGGCTTCTTGTTGCTTGTCCTTGTGAGCCAAAACCAAAGCCTTCAATCCTGTAATAGTCTTATAGTACATGTCTCCGGTGTCCTCGCCACTCTTTAACCTAAAAGCCTCATCCTCAGCATTCTTGACATGTTCGAGTGTCTTCGGAATGTATGCCTACAGAAAGCAACATTTTCATTACATTAAGATTCCTCCAAAATCCATACACTTGAGAATATCAACTTCATATGACAAGTGGTTTGGCGTCACATATGCCCAATCCCAACGGAGGAATTAATCACAAGCACTCATACAGAAAATAAATACTGAATTCTGTTCTCTTTCAATAAGTAAAATTGCTCAGGAACTAAATAATGTTCTATATCAGAAACAAAACGACATTTTCGCTAACACTCCACTTGTTAGCATATATTTCGAGTTTTTGGTCAGACATTTTGTTTCACTTGTGAGGTTGTAGTTTATTAGTTTCAAACTCGGCAATATACTTTTCAACTGATCTCCAAGGGAAAATATAAAGATCTTCAAAAAGGAAAAATGGATAATAATTTTCAAAAAAAGATCACCTGCAAAAACACAGAATCTGCAATCTCATCTTCCACGGTCATGTCTCTTTCTGAAACTCTTTTTTGAACCTGAAGAAGGTTATCATTAGTCATATTATAAGCATCCAACAAATAGATAAATAAATGAAGTAGGCCCGGAATCAAACCTCTTCCAAATAACTATCAACAGAATCATCAGTGATAGTTGGATCAACAATAAAGTCAAATAGCTCTCGAATTGTCATAACAGCTACACCATTTTTCTTGAAGAAATCCTGCATGCCATATAACTTGTTTAGTCCATTTCATCAACAATCCAGTTTTGTCCTTAAAGTAACAAGAAAGCAACAATCACTCATGAGGAAAGAACTTACAGAAACATGAACACAATCTTCGCGTAAGAAATCAAGAGCACGTGGGTGGTCAAGATCAACTGATTGGGAGACATCTATTATGTACAAGTGACCCTACCAAAAAGAAGAATAAGTAACAAAAACAAACCGTTATCAGGAGTAACTCATCAACCATAAGAAGTTCAACCTTTGAAATCATGTCAGTTCCAACCAATGCTTGATCTATTTCAAAATTTTTGGCTTCATGACTGTATAAGCAGAATTGATGACAAGCAAGGCAGTTATCAATTTGATAAGCAAAAGACTCACCTCAAAATAGAGTATGTTATATTCGCTAAGATCTCCATGTACCAATTTGCATTTCTGGTACAAATTTCTCATTGCAATAATCATCTGTCAGAGACATGCCATAAGGTTAACGAAATGAAATAAACAGAAGACACCAAAAGGTTAATGCAATGACAGAAACAATAGAACACTGGTTCTTTCAATACAATCTGCTCAACAACCAATCTGATCAACCTATGTGATAGTCCTACTTGTCACCTTCATCTAGGCTTCTGAGAGCATCGTGATAATATAGCTTACATTTTTATTTTTAATTTCAAGACTCATCCTACCCTCCCGTGCCCAGCACAATGAGAAAAATTGAGTTCCGTACCAGCATTAGGCTAAAGCCTCCAAGGGCATTCACTTATTACAGATTACACACTACCACCTCCAACTTTGACAAAGAAAACAAAGAAAAGAGAGAGATTAAAGCAAAATATCTAGACATACCTCTAAATAACCTTCACGTAACTTATCCAGGGATAATGCAGCATCCTTAAGACGAGGTGCAGCCCAACCAGCCTTTCCTGTAATCCAGGACATTGCAACAAATTAGCGGGACAAAAAATCTCAATTGTCTACCCTCTACCCCCCCACCTCTCAAATACTTCATGCCTCATGCCTTGATATTCTTAAAATTAATTTGATGATTGCATGATGTTAACAATGACATGTAACAAGAAACAAAAGTAAGCAATCAGAATTAAACTAGACAAAGCATTATACCTATGAATTCCATGACCAGCACATGAAGTCTCAAAAGAAGGGGGGTAGGGCACCTAATTCCAGCAACCTTCAGCCTACATCTCACAAAAAATCAGGATCAGCCTATCTAATTTGCATTTAACAAATCAGAAAGAAAGAAAATTATAAACCAAATCAACAAAAAGTATTGTGTTCTGATTTATGTAACAGACACGTAGACCACAATAGATGGATGACCAAACCACATGATTGCAGTTTAAATTAAGTGCTTATTTTACCTCATAAGATTTCTCATTTCTTTTTCAGCCCATGTCTTTACCATTTTTCTTGGATTGTGCTTGCAATAGCCAAATCTGAAACGGTAATCACCTTGTACATACCGATCTCGATCCCTAGAGTTGAACATGACCAATAAGTTAAATCCAAGGAAAAACAAGTCAGAAACTGATTTAATGGAAGAAAGGTTACTACAAAACACAGCAGTTCAAAAACATTTAGTATAGTAATAAGAAGATTTCTGAAACTTCTTCAATGCTCAATCTTGCTGTTGGATTCTGTACCAACAGCTTGACTACTAGTGAGAACACTCATTTACTTAACATACTAAATTTTCCTCAAAACAAATTTAAAGGTGCAGACAACTTTCTAACGAGAACATGCAGGCTTTTTTATCTCCTGTACTTACTTAAAAACCAAAACTGAAGTTTTGTACACTTTGATTGCTAGTTCCTGACCATCTGATTTCGTGGCATGATAAACATTTGCCTACAAAATTGCAAAGAAAAAATTATAATGAGGAATTATTTATCTCACGACTGCAGAATCAACAAAAGCAATTCTTAGAATATTAGACATTTAAATGAACACAAAGTGAAGGTTGGTTTGGAAAGTATTTGCTTCAATACCTCCTTTCCAGTGGATATGCAGCCATTGATGTCATTGAATACACCACGATTAAGCATTTTGAACAAAACCATCCGAGTTCTAGGATCAATGGCCTAAAGAACAACAAATCCAAATAAATACTCCCATCAAGAGCTACAAAAGCCTAATACACTGCACACTAAAGAATGGGGAAAAAGATTGTGCCTTCTCTATCCTTTAGTTTATGGAAAGGAAACAAAACTTACGAATTGCTGGAAGAGATACTAACCTGCTCAACAGTAGCACGATCAGCTTTGTCATTGTTTCTAATTTTACCAATGGCCATATCTCGAACACTGTCACGAATGGCAGTTGTCACCGAATTAGACATTCTAACATTCATCCTACCCTCCCACTCCTGCATAAAAATCACTTTATCAGGAACAAAAAATCAAATTATATATATAGACAAATATATCCGCACTCTAAACCACAGTAACACATTAAAAAAAAAAGTTTCTAACATTGAGAAAGTAGCCTAAACGACACATAAAAAACTTAATGAACATGATCTAAAATTCTGAACCATAAAGTATAAGCGACACCTCTAAAGGAGAAGCTCGAATATGATTAGAGAACTTCTGGTTGCGATTTGAGAGAGGTTGCAAAGAGGACAAATTAGGGCGCGAATGGAGGCCTCCGTGAGCATTTGGGCGTCTAGAATTGAGCGAAATTGTTCCCTCCACCGATCCGTCGTCGTCTTGGGCGTCCAACCAATCCAACGCGCCTCCAATTTCCGAGTCCGACGACCATGAATCCTCTTCTTCCTCTTCAACAACGCCACACGAGGTGTCATCCGTCATCGTAGGCCCTAATTCCTCGACCAAAGCCATCGATTTGGAGGACCAAACAGAATTGTGACTCAACTAGGGTTTTAGGGGGAGCTAGCCAGCTTTTGTAGCATATAACAAGTACAGTAGAGAGGTGGTAGTAGTAAAATTTCCCTTCATATCGAAGTGAAACGACACCGTTAGTTGGGGGTGAATATCCTAACCCTTCCTGTTGTGTCCAGAAAGGCTTTAAGCCCTGCACGATGTCTAATGGGCTTAGAACCCCAAAATTTGTTACCTAACTAATTTTTTCCTTCAAGGTGTAACTTGATGTTCAAAATTTTCTACACAAAATATCAATTACATATAATGAATTCGTACCTAAATTAATAAGAAACAATCTCTTTATTAGTTAAAAATAAGGTTGTATACTTTTGAACCATTCTAGATCTGGTAATTAATAAGAGTTTAATTAGATTGTTGTTGTTGTTGAATTCTTACTTAAATATTCTTACTTAAATTAAGATGTTGTTAATTGAAGGTTAGTTTTCCATGACCATGACAAATTAAAGTAATCAAAATGTAATAAGATTTGATAGTTATATCATACTAGCCTCTCCTGTAAGAATCAGAGGTAATCGAGATTTTAATAGTAGGAGGAGCGTCAGTTGAGCTTTCGATGATGAGGTGCGTCAGCTTGGTCCACCTGTAAGGTGGTACGCTAATTAGACTCTCGACAAGGTGTGTTCGCTTGATCCGCCTATGAGATTTCCTCGAATCCAAAAAAACAAAAAAAAAACATTATATATTGAATACGACTACTCGACCAACAAGACATGAATGTGTATAATAAGGGCCATAAGTCTACCGCTAAACAAACATTTGGCCATCAGAGATCGTCTCTCAATCAAAAACAATCCTGGAGTCCAACTGTTGAAGGCCAATCTTACATAGTGCAAATAGAAAGGCCTTCTGTAGTTGTTTATTACGGGAAGTTAAAGCTGACTTGGGATGAGCTAGCAAACTATGAACAATTACTGGTGTGTCGATATGGGTGATGCAAATGCAGCCTGTCTGCAGAATTAGAGAAAAAGTGAGAAAAGGATAAAACCCATTAGTTCTTGATGGGACTAGATGATACAATTTGTGGGACGGTCAAGTTAAATATCTCTAGCACCGAGTCGCTTTCCAACTTGTACTAAACTAATGCAATGGTGGTGCAGGAAGAACGTGTTCGCAGCGTGACCCAGGCCAAGGTTGAACGTGTAGAGCTATGGGGTTCACTATTCAAGCATGAACATTTAGGCGTAATCCAAAGGCTGAATGGGAAGAGAAAGGACATGATGGATATATTTGAATTTTCCTCTAAAGTTGTTTCAACATTTAATTACATCTTTCAATTTTTGAATACCTTATAAGTTACGTAATTTGATATGGATAAAAATAATAAAATGATTCAATAAATAATTTCAATCAATAGGTCAAAGTTCAGGTTGAAAATGAATTCCGATTATAGACCGGACTTATATGAGGCCTGTGATGGAGAAGCTCGATATAAAAGCCGTATATAAATGTAAGGTCTCATGTAGTTGCTCATATCATTCATAAGCACAAAGATTCTCTGACCAGTTAATATAGCTTACGTTTTGAGAAAACTGTAGAAAGGTTTGACCGCGTCTCGGTGAGTAGTTCTCGTGAAGACGGTGGTGGATTCGAAATCAGGTATTTTCAGCTTTTTTTAGTTTATTGCCTTTTTATGTTTGATTTGGGATATAAAACTAAGGTCTCGTTACGCATTACACGTGGTATCAAAGTGGTGACGTGATCGAGTGATTAAAAATGAAGATTTTTCGATTTTTCTCCATAAAGTTATCGGAGAGTTAACTTCTGTTTCTCGATTTTTTCTTACTTTTTGATGCATGAAATTGGTATAAATGTGTTCAACCTTGAGAAACAGGTTGAAAACTAGCCTTGAAGAGCAAAAATCCAACCCAAAATTGGCTGAAAATTGCCATTTTTTGACGAGGGCGCGTCTCACATTCGATGAATAGTGGCGCGGGCAGGGGATGTGTCTATTACACGCGCCAGACATGTGGAGAAATACTGATCGAACGCATATTTGGCTGGTGTGTCACATACGCCAACATCGATGGGGAACATTTGAGTGTCATGGCACCTGCTCGACACGCGCCAGACGCGTACGCCGTCTGCTAACATCACTATGTTGTCAATGACTGTTGTCATAGGGGTGCCAGCCCTACGTGTCCGCGCGAAGGGCGAGTGCTGGACATGCGAAAGGCATCAAATGCACGTGCAAACACACTGCGCTGACATTAATACTACAGTTGCACTACGTTAGCACTAGGACAAAAAATACAAAATTTTCATATTTTTTGTAAGAGTACCTGGGGTGTTTTGGGTCAGTTTCTTGTTTCGAAAAATTTATAAAGTAAATTTTTTTCATTTTTTAAAGATTTATCACATTAGTAATAAATTAAAGTTTAACTCTAGAAAAAGAAATTAAGGCCTTCTGAAGCTAATTTTGAGTAAATTTTCATATTTCGGACATCACATGAGAGAGATATTTCAAGTTTTCGTGTCTTATGTCTGTGTTTAGTGTTCAGGATCACATGATAGTCACTCGGCAAAGAAATTAAGACATTTTAAAGTCATTTTTAGTGAATTTTCGTGCAACAAAGTTGCTATAATGGAGATACATGAGGTTCTTATGTATTGAGCGGTTGATTCAGTGTCTGGTAACAAACGATAGTCGCTCCAATGAGATTTTTCCGTTGCAAAAGTCTCAAATAAAGTTTTCAGAGAATATTTTCAACTCTAGTGTGTAATAATGAGACTATGTATTCGAGTTTTTACTTTTATTAATGCTACATTGTTACATACCATATGCCCATGAAAAATAAGTGGATAACGTAAAGATCTATCCCTTATGTTTATGGACTTTTTGAGTGTTGATGAGGATGTAGTCACCAAAGTAGCCTTTTGAATCAGTATTTTGAATTATTCTGCTTGCATGTTAGAGGATGTCCATGGTTTTATGATTAGTTATTCTGCCCAAAGGTATTAACCTTACATAAGATTTTGATATGTGCATAAAGACATTACATAGAGGGAAATTGTTACTCAAGTGATCTATTCGCCCAAAGGTGGTAGTGTTATAAGAGTTAATGGTTTGTACTCTGATCGCTTTTATATGGAGGTCTAATAGCATATATTATATATTTAGCCCAAAGGTGTTTAGTTGTAACATCCCATCACTAATGGGAAGAGGTGGGGTGTTATATTCATAATATGCGTGATCATATTCTCAATACAGATACTATTTAATGATTTTAAGTATCATTGTTGTCCTACATTTATGTTGATCTAAATATTTTCATTTTACAGTCACCTTTTCGGTCAACAATATCAATGTCACCATTGAAACCCTGATTGGTTTCAATACAAAGAAGTGAACAGAAGATGTATTAAATGTTATGGAGATAACTAAAATTGATATGACCATATGGACGAATAGGTCATCTCCACCTACATCCATGAAATCGAGAGCTCATATAGTAGCTTATGCATCCTAGGATTGGTCTAACAGATTATGTCTTATGACCATTAAGAGATTCATACATGACCATCTACTTAGTGGATTTTCGAATACAGATATAGTAAAGGAGTTTCTTGGAAATGTCTCCCAGAGGTACACAATCTCACCTAATGTTGAGATAAATATTTTGATGAAAGAATTATTCTCCATGAAGTATACGATAGAAGGGGGAGTGATGGGATTCATATTAAGAATGATCCATCTTTATTGTATACTGAAGATGCTAAACATTCTTCTTCCTGATGTCTTCATAGTTCACCAAACTCTGAACACACTCCCTCTAATGTTTAATAATTTGGTGATGACATATTATTCGTTGAATGAGAAATGGGATTTCAATGCTTTGATTGCCCATTGCGTTGTTGAGGAGGAGAAACTCAAGCTTGCTACTACTACGACCCTAGATGCAACTAAAAGGAAGGTGAAGATGAAGCCCTTTAAGATCAAAGGTAGCAAGTCTAAATCTTCTCCACATGCTAATATTGATCAATCTAGTGTTGGTAAAGGTCCTGCAGATATAAAGAAGCCAGTAGTATGAGGCCTAAAAAGAAGGATTGAGACCATCAGGTAACTCCTTGGCTTAACAATTTATGAATCTAATTTGTGAAGTCACATTAAGTTCTTGGTGGCTATATAGTGAAACATCTAATCATGATGCTTCCGCAATGCAGGGGTTCATATCCAAGATAGAGTCAAATAAAGAAAAGGAGAAACTGATGGCTCACAACAATGAAGAAGAGGAAGTAATAGCTATAGAGGATATATGTACTAAACCTTGCTGTAAGGTTCATTTTAGTTTTTACATGACACATTTTATATTTGATCTTTGTATCAAGTTTGGACAAAGAAAGTTAGCATTTTTTATTAACGATTATGTTTTACAGTTGTTGTTTAATACAAAACATAATGGTACAACTTTCTTATCATATGGTTTGTATAGAATGTATCTTACCCCGAATCAGATATATTCTTCTTTGTATCTTGCTGAACAAGTCATGAAAAGAAGAACCCTGATGAATGATAAGTCATACATGGTGTGGCATAAAAGTTTAAGCCACATTTTTAGAGCTAGAGTTAAGAGATTGAATAAGGAAAGCATTCTCTCAATTCTGGATTATGATGATCTGGGAACATATGTTGACTATTGCAGGGGTAAGTTGACTGAAATAAGGATAAAGAGGTCAAGTTATGTTTCTAACTTGTCAAGTCTGATACATACGGATATCAATAGACCTTATATAGTTGCAATGTGCAATTCTAGATGTATTCTAACATTTGTTAATGATTGCTCCCATTACAGTTTATGTGTTCTTGCTTAAAGATTGAAGGTTGAGAACAATTAGGAAAATCCATGCAAATAGTCAAGTTTAACCACGAAGGAGAGTATCATGACAAACATGGTATTTCAAGACATAAATAAGTCCGTTTTTCAGATATATGGAATCAGTTGGAATAATGATTTAGTTCACTATATTGGATAGTCCTAAGCAAAATAGTGTGTTACCTAAAGGCTTAACAACACCCTAAAGGACTTGAAGAAGTCAATGGATAACATGACTAATCTACCTGATTATTTAGAAGTGTGACAACTCAGCCTTGTACACATTTGTGCATGGGGCTGCTCTACTAAGGTAGTATAATCCTTATAAAGACAAATTGCATGCTCGTTACGCTCATTGATATTTAATAAGATGTCTCAATCACTCGAAAAACTACAAATTTTATTATAGAGGAGGGAGTAGAATAGTGGAATCATAAATAGCTAAGTTTCTAGAATATGATGTCTATGATGTTGGTGGACCCTTTGACCCTTTAGATGATAGCAGGAAAGATACTACAGTTATTATGTACCTACTACTCATACAGTTAGATCTGATGGATCTAGGTCGTTGTATCGTGTCTGTGCAAGGATAGGAACTCATACTTGTACGCACAAAGGAACCTGAGAGTACAAGATCTAACGCAATTATGTAGATCTGCTATAGTGAGACGACCTGCTATCTCATCTGATTACATAGTATATTAGTTGAAAAGGACTATAATATTAAACATGTTACAAATCCAGTTACATTTACAAAAGTTGTTTATGGACTCAATGCAAATTTGTGGTGGAATTCATTGAATGATGAGATGCAGTCCATGAAACATATTAAGGTTTAGGAGCTAGTTGCTTTGTAGCAAAATTGCAAACTCGTCAGTTGTAAATAAGTTTTAAGACCTAAAGGATTTCAAGATAAAGTTCAACGGTTTATGGGCTTGCTAAGGTGCCTGATGGCTCACTCAGGAAGTGTAACATCCCGTTACCGGTGTGACGGGTATGTCAGTAATTTGGATCGGGTTAGGATTGAGTACAGGCAACTGTTGCATTACACATGCATTATCGTTTCGATAATCATTGGTATGATTATTGACTGCATAAGTATATATATATATATATATATATACATACATGTATGACAAATTCCTGACTTGATTGTGTAAATCGGAAATTTGATTATAATCGTACAGATGAGGATTGGATTGTGAAAATTGGAGATTGAGAAATTGAGTGTATAAATTAGGTTTTGAATATGGGATTGGAATGAAATAGAATTTAGAGAAGTGAAAATTTGAAATTTGAGAATAGGAATGGGCATTCTCTAATTTTGTGAATTAATGGAATTTTCTCATAATTTTTAGAGTGATGGATCCGGACTGGAAAGATTGGCTAATGACTGATTTATGTGATTCCGGGTCCGAGATTGATTGGCAAATGATATGGAACAATTGGGATTATAATTTCAGGATTTATTGGTTATGGTTATTGCGAATTTGGGAGAAAAATAGAATAAGAATTGGACTGATTGGGCATGTGGCAGATGATTTGCCAAACATGCCATGGCCTTTAAATCTCCTATATATATATATAAGCCTAAATGTTTGTTTTCATCATCGACGAGTTCCTTTGCTTTCAAAGGAAACGGAGCTTTGCCGTGGGTGAGCATAGCTCAGATTTGGAGTCTCTGGAAGGATTTTCAAAGGATTAAAGCGTGAATCAAGTAAGTTTCTACTTATTTATGCTATATGATCATTGATTTGAGTATGAAAATGTTTAGAAATTTGGAAAGTGTCGATGATAGGGTTTTGAAGTTTTGATTCGGGTTTTTGATGAAAAATGAGTTAAATGATGATCTGAGGTTAGAAATAAGTTGGGTTTAATGTTTAAAAGTGATTGAGAGTGTTTAGAATGGATTTGGGTAAGTTATATCAGAAGATCAGAAGAATTTCTGAGTTTCGGCGTGAATCTGGGTTCGCACGCCGCGACGTGTTCATCATACGCCGCGGCGAGCAAATCCTCCTCCGCACGCCGCGACGTGTGCACTGCACGCCGCGGCGAGCGGAATTCTGTCACACGCCGCGAGGCGCGCTCTCGCATACGCCGCGACGTATGCGAGAGGAGGGAGTTACTCGCCGCGGCGAGTAACACTGATGAAGGCCGATGGTGATTCTTTTAATTGGAGAAATTTGAGTTCAACTTTGAATTGGTTTTGATTGATGGTAATTTTG
>JANTNU010000006.1:33698481-33711845 GCA_024752395.1 Erythroxylum havanense
GCTCAACGCACAGGGCCTCGTGCCCAACGTATTCCGAGCCTCGGCTCGATGATCAGGGCTATGCCCAACGTTTCAGGACTTCAAGCCCAATGTTTTCAGAGCCAATGGCTCAACGTATATGAGCTTAGGCGCACGGTCACAACAACGAAATGAAAATAGAAAAGTGTCACATGCGCATTGTATTTGTATATGATTGACTGAAAAGTGTGAATAAGGAAATTGCATGTGTATATGAAATTGGTAATGCATCGATAAATTTGGAATGTGATACTGTGTGTTATGTGTAGATGATTGTGAATGCATGAGTTGGGTGAACTATCAATGATGGTTTCTCACTGAGTTCGCAAACTCACCCAACATTGCATCTATTTTTCAGGAAATGAAGAGTACCCCGTTAAACACACGGGAGTATGTATACCGTTAGCAAGGCAGAGTATCGGGTCGGGATCAGTGTCGTCTACATCTGCATTAGTGTAGTGCTTTGATTTAGTAGGCCCAATTGATTATGTGTAAATGAATTGTATAGTGTGATTGTAAATGTTCAGAAATATCATTGGGCCCAGTTTGGGAATTTGTGTTTTAATTGATAAGTGTTAATGAGTGCCCTTTTTGACTGACATTGTGTTACTGAAAATGATTTTGAAACGAAGTGGGCACAAATTGTTTACTGTTTTCTGCGTGCTCGTTTGTTTTCATAAAGAAAAGAAAAATGTCATATCGAGTTTTTAAAAGGTAGTGACTGTTCTAGTACGCCACCCTTGCGGGTCACGGGCTCGGATATCACCATCGATATCGGGTTCGGGTCTTGGCGGGAGTGGGGTGCTACAGGAAGGTTGACTTAATGTTACCTTTTCTCTCATATCCTCGTAGGGTGATTATGATAATTGTAGCTCGTGATAATATTGAGTTACATCAGATAGCTGTCAAAACCGCTTTCCTAAATAAAGACCCTTATGAAGAGGTCTATATGTGGTATAACTTAAAGGATTTCAGGATCCAGATAAAACTGACATAGTTTACACGTTAAGCATATCAATATATGATTTACGTCAAACCTCCCGAAAATGATACTTCACATGTGATGAGGCTTTGGAATTTTTTAGTTTCATGGAAAATAAATTTAAAAAAGATGCATATATCATAAAGTCAAGGGGAGCAAACTTACCTTTATATTTTGCACGTAGATGATAAATTGCTCTCATCAGATTAATTAACAATGTTACATAAGGTTAAACAACTTTTAGCCAAGCATTTTGACATTAAAGTTCTAGTGAAGCATCATTTGTCCTAGGTATTCAGATTCATCGAGATAGATCTCAACACTCATTAGGCCTCTCACATAGTGCATACATTGAGTAGATGTTACAAAGGTTTAATACAGTTAATTGTAAACTTGTTGTATCACTAATCTCTGATAGTGAGAGATTATCTTTGGCATAGTGTCCAAAGAATAAAGTAAAGAGAGAGGTTATGATGAATATTCTGTATTCTAATATGGTTGATAGCCTAATGTATGCTCAAGTATGTACTAGGCGGGAAATTGCATTTACTGTTAAACTCTTTAATCAATATCGAGTGTTGAGATACTTGAGGGAACTAAAGATTATATGTTGACATATAGGTTTACCGGGCACTTATAAAAGAGGAGCCAATAAGAATATGATTGATAAGAGCGCTAGTGTAGATTGGATTATAGATATTGGGGCATCACGTCATTTAATAGGGAAACTAGATTATATGTGTAATGTTCGGGACATAGTGGGATGTCCAATAGGCCTCTCCAACAAAAAATATATTGCAATCATAAAGGAAGGAATGATCACATTAAGTGACCAATTAAATTGAAAATTGTTATTTTTGTCCCTCAATTGACTTGCAAGTTGATTTCAGTGTCACAACTTAATGCCAACTCAAAATTTACTTATCTAGTTTACTGACAAACTTTGTGTTAATATGGGGTGGGTTGTACAAGGGGACTATATTATTTTAAATGAGCAATTCTGTTTTGAGCCTTTATTATGAATGGTAAAGGATTGACATAATTGTCACATCAACGAATGAGACACCCATCAAGTAAAGTTATCAGATTGCTTGTGAATATTAGTAGTACTAGTAGTTGCAATTTTGAGCATAAAGCATGTGATATTTATTTGTAAGTAAAACAAACTACGGATGTGTTTCCTTTAAGTGGAAAAACTTTTGAAGTATTTGAGCTTATACATTATGATTTATGGAGGGCATATCAGGTCAAAATTTTTTGTGGAGCATTATATTTTCTAACCATTATTGATGATATTTCTCATGCGGCATTGTTTTATTTGTTGAGAGATAAAATTTGACTGGCTCAAACTCTTAGAAATTTTGTAGCCCTAGTAAAATGTCAATTTAACAAGGATGTTAAAATTGTAAGAAGTGATAATGGACGTAGAGTTTAAATATTTAGAAGGATGCCTTGTTGAAAAGGGGATTATATACCAAACATCTTATGTGGGCACACCTCAACAGAATGGATGTGTGGAGAAAAAACATCATCTATCCTATATGTTGCAAGGGTCTTGCGATTTCAAGCAAATCTCCCTATTAAATTTTAGGTGAATGTGTTTTAATTGTAGGTTTTAATTAATCGAACTCCCTTTATAATGTTCGATGGGGGGACTCCATATGAGGTTCTTTTTGGTAAATGTCCTGCTTATTGACATATTCAGATCTTCGGGTTGTGATAAGTTTACAAGTCAAAGTCAACAATACATATTTGTTGGTCCCCAAGAGTTGGCGATTGTATGATCTTGACACAGGAGATTATTTTGTATCTATGGATGTTGTTTGTTGTGAGAATGTGTTTCCTTACACCTCTAAAGAACCAAATGATGGTGGAATATAGAGATGATAATGAGACAAATCTTTAGGAAGGTCTATTTTCTATTAGTGTAGGCATTAAGGAGGGAAATACTCAAACAACGAAGGATGGAGTTTTGCCACCAATTGAAACTAATTGTAAGTTAAGATCTCAAAACTAGCCATATCAAGATATGAGTGGTCTTACAAATGACATGAGTATTAAATGGGGGTTTGGACTAAAGGGGGTGTCATAGAAAAGGAGCAACTTGGTAGGGGACATGGTGTAAAGAAGTCATCTACTAGTTTAAAGGAATATATCACTTATGCGATTTGAACATGTAGCCTTTTTGGTACTCATCTAAGTCATCACATTCTCTAGTTGCATCCTATGCTTTGGCAAATTATTTATCTTATGATAAGTTTAATCTGTAACATCATGGTTTTGGGAGCTATAACAAAATATGAGCCCACTTCATTTGCTAAAGCAATAAAACATCCTCAGAGGTGTAAGGTCGTGAAGCTTGAAATGTAGGCATTGTAAGACAATAGGATTTGGACAATGGTAGATTTGCCTCCTAAAAAGTTTGTTATTGGATGGAAGTGGATATATAAAATCAAGTACAACTTTAATACAACATTCAAATGATAGAAGGCCTAATTTGTGATCTTCAAATGACAGAAGGCCTAATTGGTGATCTTGGGCAATTGAAAGGTAAATGGGACCAATTACAATGAAACTTTTGCTCATGTTACAAAGAAGGTAACGATTCAGACCTTCCTAGTGCTTACAACTGCTAAAAACTTAGAACTATGTAATATGGACATTCATAATGCCTTCTTACATAGAGATTTAGATGAAGAGGTGTATATAAAATTTCCACCAGGTTTCTATACTTCAAAAAAAGGCCAGGTATGTCGTTTGAAGAATTCACGTTATAGCTTGCGATAGGCTCCTAGATATTAGTTTGCTAAACTTACTAAAGCCTTGAAAAGGTATGGTTATCGCCAATCTTATTGTGATTATCTCTGTTTAGTTTGTAGAAAGATGGAGTTTGTTTACATGTGCTCGTATATGTTGACGATCTTATCATTTATAGTAATGATGGGACCTTAATTGCAAAATTCAAAGTTTTATCTTAGTCATTGTTTCCATATGAAAGATTTGGAGAACCTAAAATATTTCCTCAAAATCGAGGTGGTTAAAGGTCCAAAATGAAATTTCTCACATACAAGGAAATATGTTTTGGACCTCATCTCTAAAGTTAGGCTTCTAGGCACCAAACTAGCTAGTTTTCCTCTTGACCAAAATCATTGTTTGGTCTATACATAAGGGCGAACTTAAGTGATCTTGAGAATTACTGTCATCTAATAGGAATACTCATTTTTTCTTACTTTTACTCAACCTTACTTGTCTTATTGTGTTTGTAATCTTGCATAATTCATGTAACAACCACGAAATGAACATTAGGATGATGCATTGAAAGTTGTTCGTTATTTAAAGGGTGACTTAGGTCAAGGCATAATGTAGCTAAGTGATTATGATCTTAAACTATCTTCCTACTTTGATTCCTATTAGGCAAGTTGTCCATCGACTCAACGTTCATTGACTGGAAATTTTGTGGTTCTTGGGAATTCAATCATTTCATGGAAAACTAAGAAACAACACATTGTTTCACGCTCCTCTACAAAAGCTGAATATAAAGCCATGGCCTCTGCAGTGTGTGAGCTCAAGTGGATCATTCTTTAGTTTTGGTTTAACATGCAAGATTCCTATAAAACTATATCGTGATAACTAGGTAGCATTGCATATTGCATCCAATTTGGGTTTTCACGAGAGCACCAAACACATCAAAGTTTATTGTCACTTTGTGAGCGTTGAAATTCAAAAAGGAACCATTTGTCCAACTTATGTCCATACTTTTGAGCAGCTAGTTGATATTTGTACAAAGGCCTACTTTGTAAATTGGGCATTTATAACCTTCATGTTCCAACTTGAAGGGAATGTTAGACATGATTTTAGGAATAATTCATGTAATCGTACTCCTGCACAATTCATGTAATAACCACAAAATGAACTTAGGTTGCAGGATTAAGAGTTGTTCGTTATTTAAAGGGTGACCTAAGTCATAACATAATGTTGCAAAGTGATTCTGATCTTAAACTATCTGCCCACTTTGATTCTAGTTATGCAAGTTGTCTATTGACTCTGTGTTCGTTGACATGAAATTTTATGCTTCGTGGGAATTCACATTCATGGAAAATTATAAAACAACACGCTGCCTCGCACTACTCTGTAGAAGCTAAATATAAAATCGTGACCTCTATGGTGAGTGAACTCAAGTGAATCATTCTTTCGTCTTGATTTAACATGCACGACTCTTGTAAGACTAGATTGTGATAACTAGGTAGCATTGCATATTGCATCCAATTTGATGTTTCATAAGCACATTGAAATTGATTGTCACTTTGTGCATGATGAAACTAAAGAAGGGATTGTTCGTCTTGCTTATGTCCACACTTATGAACAAGTAACTGATATTTTTACGAAGGCATTGTGCAAGCAACAACTCTACTTTGAAAGATGGGCATTCATTATCTTCATGCTCCAACTTAAAGAAGGTATTAGACATGATTTTAGGAATAAAAACTTATATGTCTATATGTGAGGCTAGGAGATTTTAGGAATAAGAGAACCATTCTCAGATCTTAATATGGTGGATGTTAAGTGATAAGAGATATATTTATGAACATTTAATATATTTGAATACAAATCTAATTTCTTAGACAATGAAAACATAACTTACTATTATTTTTTCGTCTACTAGAAGTGAGTATCTAGTATTACCAAATGCTACAGCAAAATTAACATAGCTATATTCCTTACTAGATGAACTTGGATTTCTTTCTTCCACAATAACCACTTTACGGTATGATAATATTGAAACAATATACTTAACTTCAATTTTTTAATTTTCGTTCAAATTAGATTATTATTTTATTCGTGAGTTAATATCATTGAGAAGGTTCAAGCAAAGTTTATTTCAAAGGTTGATCAATTTATTGGCATATTTATAAAAACCACTTGGTCCGATGAGTATTCAAAGAACAACGGGACAAGCTACTCCATTATATCACCATCTTTCTCATATCATATATTTAATTGAACTTTCAAAACAACCTTATCAGTATCTTGAAAAAGCAATCTTAGATTGGGATTTGACAGCAAGCTTAACACATTTTCATTCTTGATATGGTTATAATCAAAGATTTCCTAAATATGTGTGTCGCAACTTTGACTATATAAAAGTAGGAAGCTCCAAACACCATCAAATCATCCTCCTACACTCTCGTGTTTAACCCTCATCAGCTCCTCCACATTTTTCAAAAAGGAAATGTGGAAGAAAGCTAGTTCCTCCTCTCCTATCAAAGGTCTAATCTACCGAGGACATGCCTTGAACTAAATAAGCACGAGTTGATCAATGCAGACAAGAGTTTTGCCCGACATGCCAAAGACACGGGTATAATGGTACTATTTGTCTTATTTGCTGTAGTTATCAAAGTGTTGTTATGAATTCAAAAGGAATATTATAATTGTCTAAATTGTGCACTAGAATACGTAACCATCATGGCTTCGTTCTATTGACTTTAAAGTTCAGAAGAAAAGACACACCAACTATTAATAATATTACAAATTTAACATATTAATTCAAGTGCCATTGCCAGGAATGTCCAAGCTCTGCATGCAGCTTAAGTTTCCTCCACAGATACCAATACTGATCCACCCCCGCTGCTGTTGAAGCCGGCGACAGTACTCAGTTGTTACTGTTCATTACCGCCTTCTGGTTAATTCTGTTTCAGGATCTCCCATTAAAAGATGTAATGGAAGGCCTTGGGTTGTCAGCGTCACCAGGTCGCATATTCGCAGACATGCACAGCGAGATGCGAAAGAAATTGTGCTGTGGTAATTTTTTATCATCATTATAGGCCGAAGTTCTACATTAAATCGTAGGCCGAAGTCCCGTAGTTAAGTAAGACTTAAAAAATTACGATAATACGTAGTTTTATTTTTATATAATAGAGAGATTATTTTCGATAAATTTATATGCAAATATAACGAAAAAATAATGATGTAGATTAACATAAATAACTGATGATTATGTAATATGTATATTAGTCACCAAGCCTGTCATTCCATATATACTTCTATTAAAGTGTTTAGTTTTTGTTTAATTTAATGTAGAAATTATTTAGTTGATTTTTTATTTTATTTTTAATTTTTGTTTTTGGTAATTCATAAAAATAGTTTTTGTTTTAATGAAAATATGATTTACTATCAATTTAATTATTTAACGTTAATAAATAATAAAATTATAAGCAATATAATTTAATTATTTAATATTTAATTTAAATTAAAAATTTTATGCTAAAAATTAAGATTAGATAATTATCTTATAATTTATAATATTTATTAAATTGAATGTTACGAATTAATAAGTGAATAAATAAAACAATACAAATTTTTTACTTATTTAAAATGTGTTTAATTTTCAATTATTATCAATAATAAATTACAACTAAGTATATCTTTATTTAAAAAACATAAACCAAAATTGAAATTTTCGTATAATTTTTATTTATCGTGAAATTAAAAAGAAAAAAAAATAGAATTAGCAGTACTCTCAGCTTGCAATGCTTAAATGTCCGTAGTTAAGGACTAGGGAATGAGTCGTAGAAATTATGATGCAAACGAAACGTTTCTCATGTTGCCTGATTACGCCAACATGTGTGTTGTCAATTGTCATTTATGATAATGGTGCAGGAACAGGAAGAGATTCCGCATTAACGTCCCTTGGTTGCCTTGTTGAGAAGATTGAGACTTCCAAGAGCTTCTAATTTATTTTTACATGCATATTGGTAAGTGATCGTTTTATTATAATAATTTAAATTGTTATGTGAGATCAATTTAATTAGTTTTATATATTCTATAATATACCTTTTTAATTGAAAATTTTTTGGATTTGAAACTTATACATGCCTACTCTATCTTCATCGTTATCATCATATTCCGAAGTTTCGCATTGAAGCGAGGTCTGGAGAAGCCTGATAATTCGTAGCTTTACTCTTATATTGTAGAGAGACTGTTTTCAATAGATTTATATGCAGATGTTACAGAATAATAGTGATGCAGGTTAAAATAAAAAAGGCAGTATATATATAATGAATATAATAATCAATAAAGAAAATACTATAATAATAATAATAATAATAATAATAATAATAATAATAATAATAATAATAATAATAATCAAATAATCAAATAATAAAAATAATAATACTAATAATAAAAATAAAATTAAAACAAAGTGTGATAATAAAGAATGCAAAAAAACGTCAAGTAAATAAGGGGACTTATAAGTAGAATTCTTACCAGACTTGTCAAGACGCTCGATACAGTAGAGTTGTCATCCGATGCTAGAGGGTTTATGGGTCGCATCATTGTCTGCAACCCTCCGCCGCTGTCTTGAAACACAAGAAACTTGTGAGGTGACACTAAAGTCTCCACAAGAAGAAAAACAATGTCAAACGCAAGAGCACCCATGGGAGGAAACAAGACAATGGTGACACAAAGCAACGACACTGATAAAGATACGATATCTAATAAGAACAGAGCAACAAGTAACATACGACAAAAAAGTGAAAGCAAAGAGCACAATACACTTAACAACAAAGATGATAAGCAGTTACTAATTAGAATATAAGTCACAAGAAAAATTGTACATTTTCCGTTACTGGAAACTTTAAGAACATTTGGTTTTCTTGTTGATGCACACACGATATATCCCATAAAAGAAATAAAGCATACCCTTATAATGAAGTCATGGACAATTTTGTCGGCGGTAATTCTTTCTGACCCAGAAATCAAATCTATATATCTTCCTCTTATCCTTTGTGTTAAATGCTTAAAGATTAAAAAATATATGAAAAAAGAAAAAACCTGGGCTCGTAGGAAGATACTCGGCGTATCCAATGAACAAAAGGAACACCAGGATCAGGAAATTTTTGAGATATTACTAGCAAGGGTTATTGGCGTAATGGTGACAAAATCGAAGTTAAAATCGAAGACAAAGAAGAGCTCGAAGAAGCCCCCGACTGTCGCCCCAACAATGTCTACCACTGCTGCGACCTTTGTCGTCCAACTCCTGTTGAACGTGTCTATGGATTTCGTTTTCCTCTTTATTTACTTTCTTGTACTGAATAATAGGTGAATGGTAAGATTTGAACTTACGACCACTTAGTCACAAAGGCTTTGATTAAGTGATCGTTTTATCACAATAACTTAAGGGTTTTCACTTAAGGTAGTGTGTTAGTGAACATATAAAATCAATTAAGTTGATCTCACACAACAGTTTAAGCTATTACGATAAAACGATCACTTAACATGTCATATTTTAATACTAATCATTTTTTAAAGAAGAAAAGAAGAAGATAATTAAAGTATATGCATTTTGTATTAAAGTTGTCAATCAAAGTAGTAAAAATGATCTCATTATGTAAATTAAAATTATAAAATAATTTATTTAAAACATATAAGTACAATGTTTAAAAAATAATAATAATGGTTTGGGCGGGCCCCGTACCATTGGGTTTTGTCCCCTTTGGTCATGTCGGGTTCTAGATTTGGCCCCTCCCTCGTGGGGAGTCGAACCTATGACCTTAGGGTTTTGTTGGGTGCAAGACTCACGCCTCACACCACTGAGAACAAAACCCTGAGGTCATAGGTTCGACTCCCCATGAGGGAGGGGCCAAATCTAGAACCCGACATGACCAAAGGGGACAAAACCCAATGGTGCGGGGCCCGCCCAAACCAAAAAGGTGCCTTTTTGGTTTGGGTCGGGAGCCTCACCGGCCAGGTATTGTCCCGTTTGGTCACATCCACATCCCGTAGGAGGCGCTGCGCATCCCATGGGGGCAGCGGGAGTCGAACCTGTGACCTCAGGGTTTTGATGCATTGAGACGCACGCCTCTCACCACTGAGCTACGTAGCCCAGTGGTGTGAGGCGTGGGTAGCTCAGTGGTGTGAGGCGTGGGTCTTGCACCCAACAAAACCCTGAGGTCACAGGTTCGACTCCCCACGAGGGAGGGGCTAAATCTAGAACCCGATGTGACCAAAGGGGACAAAACCTCAATGGTGCGGGCTCACCCAAACTAGATTCTATCTTTTGAAGGGTCTAAAATGGAACAGAAGATAGGTAAAAAACAAACTAATGAAAAAGACAGAAGAAGTAGGAAAAGACAGAAGAAGTGAGAAAATTGCTATAACTTTTTCTAAAGATATCGGATTAATGTGCTCTTTATATTTTTCAAAATAAGACTTCAAGATCTACAACTTTTATGAAGACCTTGAAGACAGATTCTATCTTTTTAAGAGTGTAAAATGGAACAGAAGATAGGTATAAAGCAGACTAATGAAAAAGATAGAAGAAGTGGAAAAAGACAGAAGAAGTGGAAAAATTGCTATAACTTTCCATAAAGATATCGGATTAAGGTATTATTTATATGGTTCAAAAGAGGACTTCAAGATCTACAACTTTTATAAAGACTTTGAAGACAAATTCTATCGTTAGAAGGGTCGAAAATGGAACAAAAGATAGGCCAGGTAAAAAAACAAAAGAAGCAAAACATAAAAGAAAATGACGTCATCACAAAAGAATCAAAAAGACAGAAGAAGCAAAACACAGAAGAATATGATGTCATCACAGAAGAAGCAAAACACAGAAAAAGATGACGTTATCACAGAAGAAACACAGAAAAAGATGATGTCATCACAAAAGAAGCAAAACACAGAAGAAGATGATGTCATCACAGAAAAAGCGAAAAGGTAGAAGAAGCAAAACATAGAAGAAGCAAAAGACAAAAGAAGCAAAACACAGAAGAAGCAAAACATAGAAGATATAAAACATAGAAGAAGTGAAAAGACAGAAGATACACCTTCTTTTATAAGGCCATAACTTTTAGCCTAGAAGTCTAAAAATTTCGTACTATATATCTTAAAAAGTTAAAAGAAATACCTACAACTTTCTATAAGACACCTTTGCCCAAATTATCCTAGATCAATCCAATTTCTCCCTCGAATATAGAATATGAATTTTTACATTCATCCAATGTACTACACCCAATTCTCTATTTCATGACAAATTTTGAGATTCTTAAAGATAGAATTTAAATTTGATGACTTCATAAGAAATGTAGCCATATGTTTCTAGTTTAATCTAAATTAAGAATCATCTTGTTTAGATAACTAGAAAAAAAATTGTGGCTAAAAGACTGAAGCATACTCCATAAACATTTTCCAGATCATCCATCTATTTTGTTTCACAATCTTTCCTTAACACAAATCATACTAAGATCAACTTTTCTACTTCATTTACTCCTTATTCTCAACTTTATTTCAAATCAATATCATCTATAAAGAAATTTATAATCCATGATTAATCATGAATACCAATAACAGAACATACACTTATAAATACATCTCCTTCATCAACTTACTACACAAATGCAACTTCATTTTTGGCTTTCATTCTACTTCTAATTTTCACCTTAATTATTCTCACTTCTATCTTTTATCCACTAAAAATATCAAAGAAAAACATGGACATATCCACATTTCTCATTTATTAGTTCTAGTATTCTAATAAAAGTTCGGGGTCCAACATTATTGGCCAAATTAATAGAAGTATCTTGAATTATAAGTTCTGCATGGGTGGGGATTGTGAGGGTTACATGGTTTAATTTTGGGCTGTGGGGTGCTACTGGAGCGGGCCCTGAAGGAGGTAGGGCTTGGATATGTGGGTTAAGACTTTTAGGTTTGACCTATATTAAAAAGCTTTTTGGTTATTTATTCAACCCAACTAGCTATTTTTTCACAAGCTCGTCCAATGCAACGTTTACATTCAGCTGATTCATTTATGACGGTGTTGCCCCCTTCCTTGCCCCGCCTCACCCCCTTTACTCTTTACTCTCTGCTCTCTCTCGGTCTCATTTCTCATTAGGTCGTTCAGTGACTCTCAGATCACTATTAATCGTTAGGGGGAGACAGATGGGAGTGAGGAGAAGAGGCATCAGATGATGCAGAACCTCTTCGGCGATCAGTTTGAAGAGGAGGAAAAGATAGATTCTTAGCACGAATCCAATCCCCACCCCAATTACACCTCTGTAACCCCCTATTTCCACACCCATTCTTGTTTCCCTTCTTCTTTTTAGTGTTTGTTCGTGCTCGTGCTCGTGCCCGTGCTCGTGTTCGTGTTTGTGTATATGATGTTGTTACTTCATATATGTGTGATTTTGGGGTTTGATTTCTATGGTATTTTGAGGATTTGGAAATTTGGGTAAAACCAAATTAAGCTCAAGTCTCAGTTGCTCAATAATGTAGGTTATGTATCATATAGGTCATGACTTTCAAACCTAAATTTGTTGCCATTAGGAACGGGTCATTAGTTGATGAACTCAAAGAAGCTTTGGGTGATTTTGAAAAAAAGCCTGAGATTGTTCATGGGGAGCAAGGAATTATTGAGGTAGACTACCGATTAATTTCCTGATATTTTAATGAATCTTTTCAAACTTTGATTTTGTGCAATTTATTTTTAGGTTGCCCGCCATCTAGATGATGCTAGTTTCGTCACAGGAGTTAAAGGTAAGTAAAGATATTCTTTTAATCATCTTTTTACATTTCCTCTTCTACTATAGGATCCTCATCACATTTTAGGTAGGTAGCAAACTCTTTATTCTGATAGTGAAAAAAATGTTGGTTGTTTTTTTTCTGCGCGGGATGACAAACTGGTAACATGTATAAGAAAGTGAAGAGGAAGATTGAAAGAGGGGTTGTTTTTCCAACTTGCATTTCTGTAAATAATACTGTTTGCCATTTTTCTCCTCTCGCAAATGATGAGTTAGTATTGGAAGAAGGTGATATAGTGAAAATGTATGCTTTCCTTGCATAGTTTTTAGAGATTAACTTGTTGATTGCTACATATTGATTTATTTGTCTTGCCCATAGTGATTTGGGATGCCACATAGATGGGTTTATTGATGTTGTAGCTCACATCCATGCTCTTCGAGGAGGGCCAGTGACAGGTAGGGCTGTTGATGTAATTGCAGCAACAAATACTGTTGCTGAAGTTGCCTTGAGGCTAGTAAGGCCTGGAAAGAAGGTAGTTTCTTTTGTTTTTATTATATATCTCTATGGTTGATTGTTGAATGTTTTTCTTTCCATTTTCTTTCTATACTATCTAAATTTGTTTATATGTATTGCTGTTCTCCGTTATATGAGTTTGCACAGTACTTAAAGATTAACAAATTGAAGCTCCTTAGCATCTTAGAGTTTGTCCCCTAACCCAGTGTTTGGTTGCCGTCTGGGGACGTGAGGACATCGGACAAGGACATGAAAAAGTTGTCCGTAGAGGTGTTTGGTTGCCGTCTGGTCCTTAACCCTGGTGTCTTCAATGGACATTGGACCAAAAATAACG
>JANTNU010000006.1:33713765-33728286 GCA_024752395.1 Erythroxylum havanense
AGAGGGGGCCTTGGGGCCCCCTCTTATAGTGGGCCCTGGGCGGGTGCCCTGCTGGCCCTTGCCCAGGGCCGGCCCTGTGGAGAAGCTTCCTTGATTTCTAATTATTTTGTCGTAAACTCGTTTTTTAATTATTTTTTGTTAGACTAAGTCTTCTGAAGCAGGATATAAAATCTACTTAGCTTATCTGACTAGGGAAGCAATACATATTCCACTGATACAAAGCACTACCGATTTGTCTATTTTAACCACAAAAATTTTGAATTTTTTAATTTTGTATATTAATTGTTAAATTTTTTTGGTTAGATTTATTTTAATAAATTTTGTTGTTAAAAATTTATTAAGTTATTAATTAATTAATTAATTTTATAAATTAATAAGTTATTATAAATTAAAATAAATCAATTAATTTTATTTAATAATTTTTTAGTTAAACTTTAAATTTTTGAATAGATAAAGATAATTTTTCAATCATATTTTAAGTTCTTTAATTTTATTTAAAGTTTAATGTAATTTCTGTCTTCTAATACTGATTTAACCTTTTAAAATTTAAATCTCTCGTCTTATCGGTTTATCGTTTAATTTAATTTTTGAAACATTATGTTAAATCAAGAAACTGTCATAATTTAAGAAAAACTTGATAATTTAGTGATAATTAATCTTCTCAAATTTTATTTTTAAGACAAACATAGCAATAAAATTTTTAGAAAGTATTGCCACTAATGGCATAGTTTTTGCAGATCACGGCTTCCTCATACTCTTTTGTCGCCATTTAACAACTTTCAAGACTGAGGAAAGAGCAGGCCGCCAAGGTCTGTCTCCAATATCGATCAATCAAATTGGTGCCATTACAAAACCAACTCATATTGACGTGAACGACGCCTTGTCGTTTCGTGTTTGATAGAGCTGGAAGATCCTCGAGCTTTTGCTATCCTTCTGTAATTTCTGCACCGTTCGAGAATTCATGCGAAAGTGACCACCATCCAACGCCATCCTCCATCAGAATATTATATAATAATTAAAAATTACTAATTTTATTTAAATAGAAATGATATAAAAAGTTGTAAATTCCTTTTAAAAATTCTTAAGGAGTCACGTGGTTCCTATTAGTAATTATTTAAAAGAAAAATACTAACATCAAAAGCATGATTCAAAGATATTTCTTTTATTAATTGAAAATTTTAAATTTTAATTCAAAAATTATTAAATAATAAATAATTTATTTATTTTAAAATTTAAGAATTTATTAATTTATAAAAAATTTTAACAATAAAAATTATTAAAACGAAACTAATCTTAAGAATTAAGAGGAGACAGCATTTATTGAGACTACTACGACAGAACGGGTCAGTCATGCAAATGGAATTAGTCTAAAATGTAACTTAATATTTCGAACTGACGTAGGACAAAATCAGTCAAGTGAAAAAGACACTATCTGATTGCTTTCTTTCTTTGTATATCAATAGTCATTTAAAATTTAAGGTTAGAATTTTATTTTTTAAAAGAAACCTATTCGTTTTAAATGAAAATTAATTTGAATATAAATGATTTAAAGATGTCTTTTTATAGTTGAGATCTTTCTATGATATCTCAGTAGCGATTAAAAAAAAACAAATACCACCAAAAGTAGAAGACACGTATTTTCTGTATTTTTAAAATTTTAAAAAACATAAAAAGATATTTATTATTACGGAATTAAAATGGAAACTGTTTTTGCCTTAGTGTCTAAATTGATTAGTATAATAATTGCTTTGGAAGTGTCGTTATCTAGATTGATCAGTGGCCAGCCTTCTTGATTGGGAGATAATACAAACAAGAGGTGGTTATGGAAGTCCAAAGAAGTGCGTATCACCAACCACTTTCTGAATTCATTCGATGCCAATCGACAGTCACATTTACCGGGTCGGTCCCACGCTCTACCCGCGTCCATCATAAATTAGGGCTCCATAGTTATAGCTATTTTGGTTGTACGTCAATTTCACATGAGTTAATTTAGAAAATTTTGAAAGGTTTTAGGTCAAATTTGACTGGGTAATTAGTCAATTAAGTAGGGGATTTACTGATTCCTAAAAGATAAGTGGCAAAACAACGTGGTTAGGGGAAGAGATCCTCTAAACAGTAAAAACCTCTTGCAATATATACAAATTTACCACAAAAAAGGGAAAGAAGGGGATTAAGTACTACTACCAAGAAAATAGTAAGGTTTTGAATTTTTGTTTCAGTCTTTACTTACTCCTAGTTTGATTTTATCAGTCCCTGTCAATCGGCTATGGCCACATTCTCACCGTCGGGATGCCACTGCTCCATCGGGGAACACCCCATCTTATGCCTTAGCTTCCAGTCAAGTGCCTGACACCCCCGTGAACAATAGTTGACAGTCCCACATACCGAGCACCGCCGGAACTCATGCGGTCTAGTCTCCGGCCGCCCGCACCCCGCGTGCGAGCACAACCTTAAACCCGGACCCAATACCCCATGACCCGACCCGAACCATTCCCTCAAGAATCGGTTCGCGGGATGCACCTCTCGGGCGGGGACGTTGCACCCGAAGTCACTGAGTAACGGACACCCGACGCCGTTGCTCATCATGAGGCATGTCGCGTAATGGAGTCGGTGGTTGCTGTCACCGCTGATGCGGAGGGACGTTGAGACGGCGAGTAACGACGACGCGAGCTCCCGCGCGTTGGCTTGGACTAGCAACCGACGCCCCTCGGCGACGCTTTGAGGGACTCCGTAACCGTCTTGCAAGCAATGACCCAACTCTCGGAGAGCGTCGATGTGGCCGAGAAACGCTGCGCGTGCGCACAACGCGACTCCGGCACGGAGATCCTTGTCGTTTTTGGAGCCGCCGCTGCCGTTGAACTGGATAACGGCGAGAGAGTACAGCGCCGGCGCATGGGACTTAATAGCGGCTTTGGCCATGAGGGAAGCTCCATTCCCTCTGTTCTGTAAGCAATAAAATCGGATCTGTACAAAGACAAAAACTTCGATGAATATAAATTCTGGGTATTGATTAGTTTCCAGGAAAATAACTCGGAATTAAAAAGAAAACGTTTGACTGACCATGCCCAGAGTGAAACAAGCTTCCGTGTTGCCGGCGGCGACACTCTGTTTAAAAAACCGGTGAGCAGATTCCGACCAGTTCTTGGCTTTGATAGCAAATGTGTTGGGACTAGCTTTGGATAGAACTAGCGGATGCATGCCTAAACGATTCAATCTTCTGCATCTGTTAACCGATAAAACGTGAAAACCAAATCCATGCATATAAGTTTACATACATGTATAAGAGTGTGAGTGTACGTACGTCAAGAAGACATTGGTGAGATCAGAGGGGCAAGAAGCGGAGGAGCTGAGCTTGCAGAGAATGCAAACGACGATGTCGTCAGGCAACTCATCGAAAGGATCCGAGTCGAGTTTTTCTCCAGATATTTTGCTGCAGAGTCTTTGCCTTTTTCTGCAACCCATCACGCCTTTTCTCCTCCTCCTTCAGTAACGTTGAAACTCAGCTAACATCGAATATAAGTGGCCATGTCTGGGTCCTTTTAAACAGAAACAAGCAGGTGCTCTTCAATGCCTGCGTCCCTGCTTCTCCAACACGTCCTTTTGTTGAAGAATGGGGACTTTTTATATACATATGTGCCGAAGTGGGCTTCGATTAGTGGGACCAAATAACTAATAATATAATTGTCAAATCTGCGCAAACCCTAAACTCGCCACCATGTGATTATTTAATTTTTAATTTTCTCCAAATCTGAATTAATATTAATATTAAAATTAAACGTTAATTATTTAATTTGTTGTTGGGTCTATTTTCTAGTGCTTAGCCTTGTAAGATTGTCAGTGATCCCACCAAGGCGTGTTATTGGTCAAAGTGGCCCTAACGGCAGGCCTAGTTCATGCATTTTTGCATCGCACAAGGCTAAGAGTAAAGACAAATTAAGTGCTCAGGTACGCGTGTTACTTGCAGTCGTTGTTTTAAATGTGTTTTAGAGACGCAAATTAAAATTTTCTTCTTTAAAGGTCGTTTACATGGATCGTACAAATTTCCTTTAATACTTCCTAAGTGTTGGAGGTATCGAATTCAAATTTAAATTTGTTTCTATATTATGTTAGGTGTCTTAACAATCATCAAAATCAATCTCACAATTTAATTTTGAATTGTTAATTTTACAAAATAATTTATTTAATAGACATATAAATAGTCATTACAGTTAAGGATAAAAAAAATACATAGGTAAAGTTAGTCTTTTATGATCAAAAGTTCACATATTTAAGTTATAAAAATAATTTCTTTGTACAATGTAAAAAAAATGTTACGTATAATTGATAACTTTTTCTAAATACTTGCAAATTGGAGAGTTTACCAAACTATTCAATCTCTTTATATATTCATGAATTTTTTATTTTTTATTTACCTATTAGATATTTAAAGAGAGTTTCAATTATAGGAAGACACCTTTAAGCTATCCATACTTAGACTAATCTCCGCTTGAGTCAAGTAGGTCTTTTGTGAAAGACAAAGTTCTGATCCTAAATTTTAAATGATTGTATACATAAGAAGAGTTCAAATTTATAGCCTTACTTAAATTAGGAGAATCCCTTGTCAACTGTTCTATAAAAAAATAGTAGCTCTAGTCTTTTTTATTAAAAAAATTAAACTATTTTTAAATGTTGTGCAACAATCATGTATCCCAAGATATTAAGAAAGGGGTAATTGCGCCCGCAAGGCGTAGCTCAATTAGTTTCGGAGGGGCAGATTTGTAACAAGGTGCAAGGTTCGAATCCTACGATTTACAGAGGGGGAACAACACTCTTGAGTCCCTTGTGGGTTTTGAGGGTGGGCTCCTTGTAGGTCTGTGGGTTGTTCACCTACTCCTTAACGGATCGCTGAGTACCTGATTTACATCCTTCCACTTACTTCGTCGGGTTAAAATGTGAGGGGTCCTTTAAATTGAGAATTCAACCTTTTACAACAACAAAAAAAGGGGTAATTGTTTGTCCCCCCTCTTGCGTCTTCGTTTCACACGAGTGGTTGGGTTTGTTGCCTACAAAATGGGCTCCATTGTTGTACGCATACACTGTGCCAAAACAGTTCAAACGACTATTTACCAAATCTAGCATTTCTCCTAGAGAATCCCACCCACTGCTTTTGTTTTCTTTCCTTTTTCTCTCTTCATAATATGTATTATGTGAAAATACATACGTGTATTCTATACGCGGGCCCATCACCCAGTCAATGCACTAATCTTAAACAAACAACATCCCTTCATCTTCACACCTTTTCTCTTCTTTATCCGTTTCCATCTCCTGTACCCCGAAAGGCAATAATCCAATTGCTTATACGCATGGGAACGCTTTATTTTTTTATGACCAACGCCTCCGGTTTTACACAAAATACCAAAGTTATCTCAAGAGCAGCCTTTGCTGTGTAACTTAAAACACAAATAAGTGATTTCGAGTTGCTTTATTGGAACAAACGTATATGTTGTTCCTCGACGCACATGATAAAGGTGTGCGCTTAATCCCACAACCATTCTTTAATATCTCAATCATTCTCACGATTTGTTTAAGATTGATTTGAACTAACGAAAAGAGAGGGATCAGACTTTAATCTTAAGTTGTCAAATGACTGGGATGTAATTGTTACTTCCTCCGATTCATAATAAGTGTCTTTTTAGATATATTTTAATTATTTAAAATAAGTATCATTCTTGACTTTGTATGCATATTTATAATTTTTTTTTCAAAATTAACCTTTTATTTCTTTCTCATCTTAATTATACAGATCACAATTTCAAGGCAAAATTAACATTTCATTTCTCTCTCATCTTAATTAACAAGGATATATCTATAATTTCATTAACTTTCTTAATAAGCATGTATTTTTCTAAAACAACACTTACTATAAATTAGAGGGATTATTATTTTATGGGAAATATTTATAGCAATGGATGGAAGGCTAACGTGTACGCATAATAGCGAACACTAAATTAGGTTTGATTTACTTGAGGGGATGGGATGATTAAATATAATTTTGGTATAGGAAAAGCTAAAACAAGGTAGGTAACCATAATGGCTGTGGCTGCAGGCTCATCGTTTTGTTTATAATTTAATACTCATTCACGCATAGGGTGCAAGTTGGAACACAAGTTGAGGTCGAGTAAGTATTGGGAATTAAGCTAACCATTGTAAGATATTTATATTATTGTGTGTTAGTGTAGGGACAAGAACTTCAAACCAAAGGCTTTTAGATAAAATCGTTTCATTGAACACTTCCTCTGAAATGGATAATGAGTCTGGAAGTGTGGAAAAGTAGTGGATAAGGTCTGAAGATGTGGAGTTGGTGGAACATAAATCCTTTTCATTATCACCAAAAGGAGACGAACTCTTTTGGCTCTTGTTAGAAAATGAATGTTGCATTTGCTGCCACCTTACACCATACTTCCCTAGCCTATATATATATATATATAGATATAGGACACATGTAACATTCGTGGCTTGCTGATATTTTTATATGTTTCTAAAATTGACTGTAGTTGGATGACTCATAAAATACTTCAATTTCATAATTATGAAAACTTATGTGCATCATTTGATATGGATAAAATAACTATTTATAGGTTATGTTTAAAATTGGAATTAAATTCATAACAAGTGCATAGTGCAATTGACATTTTACTACGTTCATGCAATACATTATGTTACGATAATGACTCGAGCCTTTAAGATTTCTATTCTAGATACTTACTTTATGTAGGTTTTCTTTCCTTTTATATATGACACTATTTTCGAATTCCTAATTTATATGTAGGTTTCTACCATAAAGTTATACTATTATATAAATACCCCCTTAGGGGTCCTTTGTAAAATCGTATTATATAAGCTTTGAATGTTTTAGTAATCTAACTGAAATTTAATTCTAATTTCAATTAAAATTTAATTAAAATTACAAATAATTCTAATTAAATACTAATTATGCCCATATAAAATTCAATATCTCATATTTAATCATAAAATTTCTTAAATTTTATAATCAAGTCTAACTTGAATAAATTAACTTTGCTCTCTTCAACCCATTCTATATGTGAGACCCATTAGGTTTCCAAACATAATGACAATAGTTATAAATTATAATTTTAATTTACAGTTAAAATTAGAAATATTAAAACTTTTTTAATTTATCTTTAATTTTTTAATTAAATAATTTATAATGATAGATCAACAATAACGTCTTACAACGCATCATGACCATCCAAATATTTAGGAATGTCAAACTGGTTTTGACTAACCTTTCTGTACATGATTTTTTTGTATAATTCAATCACTTTATTATACAATGCTCCGATTAGACATAAAACATGGATTTAATATCTACTTTATTTTGAATCTAATCATATTAGTTTATCGCTATTAGCTATCGATTCAATTAAGACATTTATAAACTATTTACAAAACACCATTATGCCTTCGCCAAGAATTTCCTGAATCAGTACTAATCGAAAATAACGAAACATTTTTCCTAATTACTTTGGGGTAATAAATCATATCTTGATCACACAACTATCTTCATATAATTCATGTTACATCTAATGACTTTACTATTTAATCGACTCATGATTAAATAGGTTATAAATAGTATCAAAATAATATCAAATTAATCGACTCATGATTAATTTGATAACTTCAAGTCAATTGATCACTTATACAATCATTACAATGAGAATTTCATAAACATACAACTAATGTTTCAAATAGATTTCTTATATTGGGTTTATTTATTGAATTTGTTTTCTAACAAACACTCAGATGTTTGTTTGAGTATCATTATATTTTACTCTATAAGATCGACTACTTCCTTCATAAAGAAAAATAAAACGTGTGCTGGTCTTTTTACGTTCTATTAATGTCTAATCTTAATAGAATAATGATTAAAAACATTTATGAATAATACATAAATGCAATACAAATCTCATAATTATAATCACATTATAATTTCATGTGTAATGTACAATTATCCCATAAACTTTATTATATATATCTAAATATGTATAAAATAAGGAATACTTTCACATAATTTGTCGTTAAACTATGACTAAAGTGATTAACTATAGGACATAAGCTAACAATCAGCCTAGTGAGTTTTTCTTCTAATAGTCAAGTTTTTCATGTAAATTTTTTTTTGTATCATTCTATTGTTTTTCTTTATTTACTTGATTGATTTCACTGCTTCTGCGACTTATAGCGCAACTCATTATCAACCGCCTAAAATGGATCGCTATCTCTAAACTATAATTAACTTTCGATCGCCAGCTAATCCAGGCAGGCAATCACTTTTCCTACTTATGCAGTGTAATTTGTACTAGGGTCTTAATCTGTTTTGTTCCTTGTCTGTCAAGAAATCTGCTGGTGGGGGGGAAAATCTACCATTGAATGATGTGACGCGTTTCAGTGGAAGAAGATACGTGGCCATTAATTCCTCGCTAAACGACAAGCAAGTTGTGAATAATATGTTTCATGTTCTGATGTTCAACTGCTGCAAGTAAGCCATTAGAGCCACTTAGAGATAATTGACAATGATGCGCGTACTTTCCAAGCTTGTAAAATTCTTCTTGATCCATTCCAAGAATTCAGAGTTTGAAGTTGGGGTTTAAAATTCTAACTTCTGATCAAGTGTATGAAAATTACAAAATATGCTATCTTGTCAGTTTTGTAAGCCATCATTGAGCTTTTATAATTTTGAGAAGTATAGGTGACAATTTTGATAAATTTAAGAAATATAGCTCTTAGATGAAAGTCGAAGAAATTTCACTAAACAACAATCATTTTTAGAATATTAAATTTTTAAAAAAAGGAGATTGTCTTATTCTAAATTGAGATTAAATCTCTTTAAAAATAAGTTTTTAAAAAGATAATTAAAATTTTAATTGAAAAAAATTATGATGTTTATTAAGAAATTTAAAAATGTAAAAAATATTTTTTTATAACTTTTATATTATACAAATAAAAACAAATTTATACTAAAGGCGCTACAAATAATATTTTTTGATATTATAAACTCTTAATCATGATTATAAACTAATAACTTCCAACAAATTTCACTGAAGATATGGCATTAGAGTATCAATTCAACATTCCCTTAATGGGATGATTCTAGTCTTCTTATGCACTTTGAACTATGACTATGAATAAACTTCTAATTAATTAGCTTTTTTAGAGCATACAATTATAATATCCAAAATAAAGTTATTGTACTAATGACTAGACATTGGTATTTAAAACTAACCAACAATATATATTAAAACCTAGACATTGGTATTTGAAACTAACCTTAACTCAAAATTGACCCAGCCTAAAAGTTACCCATGGTTTGAGTTAGTACTTTGGAGCCTACTTTGCAAAATATAATTATCAATGTTTTAAATATTGAATCGATTTACACAGTTTAATATTGAAAACTATGGATCTATTAATTTTTCATTTTCATTTAATTTAATAATTTTTGTTGTTAAAAAATAATTGTTTTATTAATTAATCAATCAGTTTTTATAAATTAATAAATTTTTATAATCTAAAATAAATTGATTCATTTTTATTTAATGGTCTTTTTTAATTAAATTTTTAAATTTTTTATAGATAACAATAGACTTCTTAAATTATTTTTCAAATTATTTAATTATATTCAATCTTTAATTGATTTTATAACAATCTAATATTAATTAAATCATTTAAATCTTAAACTTTTAAACTTGTCATTTTTAACTTCTAATCCAATTTTGAAAACATTGACAATTAAACGTTGGGCTCGAAAACGTATTCATCACAAAACTTTGGAATTGAATTGATATATTTTATCCTTTCAACAGAAGATACAGCATGAATTTATGTCCTGTTTGCGTTTTTGTCAATACTCTAACTCTCGTTTCAAATACTTTTTTAATGTGAAACGATATCTGAGAGTCAAATCTCAAGCACCTCATCATTCCAAGTTAATAATTTCGTGTAATTATGGTAAGTTGATTGGTACAAACATCGTGCATTGGTACCTAACAACATAAGTTATTATGAAATGTAACGCCAAAGGTCGCTGTTTTGTCTTCAACTTGCTTCAAAGGGCACCCACAGAAGCACGCTGTTAGCCAATTGCTTCCTTCGTACATTGATCAGACAACACCCTTCGTAAAAGTCTTTGTGTTGTTCGTCACTTCATGTTCTTGTTGCGTGTCACTTAAATCTTGTAATTAACTTTTGGTCTTCTACACTTTAATCTCACTTATGACCTCAACCATTGTTTTTGATAAGATCGATATTAATTAACTTATTCTACAAAAGTAGATGAGTTTAACGCAATCATTAATTAAGTCCGAACTGATAAAGATAGGGACAAGATCTTCTCTGTCCCAGATGTGAAAGACATTATGACAATCCATGTTCTATGAAGGTATTTTGAAATTTCTATGTATATCAAGGTAGTAACTTTGGAATTAGCCATTATCACAAGCAAGGTTCCATCACTCGATTACAGTTTTTTCCTTTTTTTTTTATTTCCCCTATGCAACTTCTAGGGTTTGGTCGGTCACTAGCCCCAAGTGAAATAATATTTTTTTTGGTGAGGAGGGTATGGGCCGGAGAAACTAGTTCCTTTAAAAAATAATAGATTGACAGTCATCTTCGAGGTGCAAACGAAGCTCAGGAGGCGGAATCTACCAATAAGAGCACATAAGCACCTGTGACGATCCAATCTTCACAAGAAAGTCTGCACAATAATTGCCTTCGCAAAGAACATGATGAAGGGAGCAACGTCACTGCCTAGCTAAAAGTTTCTGGATATCCCGAATAAGAATAAGGTAAGGATGATGGGGTTGCGGCAAGTCGGAAATAATATTAATTATAGCTAAGCAGTCAGTTTCCGCAATCACACTGCGATACCCCAAGTCTCACGTGAGTTGTATACCATGTTTGAGCCCCTATAATTTCGCGAGTATGTTTGTCGCGATACTAATAGAGCCAGAGAATCTTGCAAGCCAACGGCCCTCCATGTCTTTAATAAGGCCCTCATAATTCACTCTATCAGGATTACCAACCGAGCTCCCATCTGTATTGAGCTTCACAAAACTAGGAGGTGGCTTGGTCCAAGCTATCCACCTAGGGGGACAGTGAGATTGAATAAAGCATGCATGAACTTTTTCCCCTTTATCCTTGTAGTTATTAGAGTAGTAAACATAAAAATGTTAAAGAATTTATAAGTGATAAGGGTCGACTATTCAAATATCTAATTCTATTCATTTTAGAAATAGTTAACCCAAGCCTAATTCTAATATGGTATTAGAATCGATGGTTTGATCCGATTATCACTGTGTTTATTTCAAGTGACAACTGGATGTCTAGTCACAGTTGCACTTGAGGGAGAGTATTATAGTATCTCATATTTACTAAGTATGAAAATGTTAAAAGGGTTTATAAGTAGTAAGGGTCAACTATCTAACTGACTAGTTCTAACCATTTTAGCAATAGTTAACTCAAGCTTAATTCTAATAGTAATCTCGATTTGGATAACGTAAAGTGGGAAGGCTTTATTAGAATTCCAATGCTATATTGGTGAGAAGCACATATTGATCTATTATTGGTTTCTTTAGTTTGAACTAAAATAACAAATTTATACATAATTCAATGTATCTACGTAGCACCCAAAAAAAAAAAACCTGAAACATATGGTCGTGCACTACTAATAATACATAATTATGCATGGCCAGGAACTCGTGTTGTTGACCTCGAACTCAAGCAAGAATGAAAACGACAATTATATATTTATGTAAGAGAGAGATGGGGATGATCTAAGACCGAAACTGTGCATGTGAGAATGTGATTACAACTTGGACGGAGACATAATTACAGAACAATTCAACAATAGACTTTCATGATCATGTTAAACGAATAAGAAAAGTACGAACGAGTAGTGGACGGCAAAAGAGATTAAAGAAAAAGAAAAGAGAAAGGGAACGGATTGCTGGGTGTTTAAGGATTGCCAAAAACCGATATAAACAACTTTTGTTGTTGTTGTTCGGGCACGAGACCAGGAGGAATGGTTAGATGGTGGAGGGAAATGAAAAAGGGTCAGAAGCTTTTGATATGGAAACAATGGATGGGTATTGAAACCCCACCAAAGCAAAAACTAGTAGGAGACACCATGCATGCGGGGTCACTTGGAGCTGGCACAATTCAGGGTCATGATTTTTAGTGGCACTCCTTTCGTTTTACCCATGTTGTGCCATAAGGAGTGAGGCAAAAGAGGACATGTGAGATTCGAGAGAAAGATAGGTCTAAATTGGTTAGGTCTAGGTAGTATTTGATAGTGGATGGGCATGGATCGTAACATAATTACCTTTTCAACTTTTGCATTATTGAGTACGTATGGAGAGAAAACACACACATATATATATTTCCTCATGCCGAAAAACATTTAGAAACTATGGTGAAGAATGAGTACTAAACCAACTTGCTCTTGAAGCAGAAGATCCATGCCCTTTAAAATGTAACCTTCTTACTACTTGATAATTTTAAAGAATTTATTTTATGATATTATATTGAAAAATTGTGTAATTAATTGTCATTCACTACAAGAAAAATAAAGTTTAGCGACGGAATTTACCGACAAAATTTGGACATATTTCGTCGATAAGCTTATTTAGCGACGGAATTTATTCACGAAAAAAGGCGTTGGAGATATAGCCGTTAGTAAATTTAACGACGGAAATTTTTCGTTGGTAAATTTACTGACGGAATTACCGACGGTTATTTTGTTCAATTAGTAAATTCTTCTGTCAGAAAATTACCAACGGATTTTGTAATTCCGTCGGTAATTAGCGACAGAATTTTTTCCGTCTATAAAATCTAATATATTTACCAACGTAATTTTTTTCGTCGATAAATTTGCTGAAAACTATTTTTTAAAATTTACCTGCAAAGTGTTTAGTTTCTCTGGAAGCCCCATGGAGAGAACTTCATTATTTTAAATAAAAGAATTAAAATATTAAAATTCATACTAAAATAGCACTGAAAGAACTGAAATCATTTTTTCAAATAACAAACATTTCATCAAACACTTTACATGCATAAGAAATTTATCTTAACATCATAACTAAAATCACGTCTTATCCCTTCTATTATTAACATTTATATTTTAAAGTTGTTTTTCAATAATAAAATACACAAATAAACAAAAGTAATAAATACTCAAATTAACTTTCATCTAATATATGAAAAAACACATAAAGGTAGCTGTAAAAATACCTCTACCAAAGGATACGATGACAATAGTCAGAGAAGACAACGTTGTCGAGCAGAAAAGGAGTCCATAACAGAGAAATGGGCTCCAAGAAAACCGAAGAGGAGATGTAGGAAGAAGGAAGAAGAAGATAGGAAAAAGAAGATAGAAGTGGGAGGTAGGGTCGGGTGAGTTTATATTTAAAAAGAATTTACCGACGAAAATTTTCGTAGATAAACTCAAAAAAAATTTATACTGCCAATAATTCTTGCCTTTTTACCGACGAAAAGAAAATTTCTGTTGCTAAATTCATTTACCTACGAAATTTACCTACGAAATTTTCCGCAGGTAAACTCAAAATTTCTTATTCTGCCAAAAATTTCCTCTATTTTTAGCGACGGAACATATACCGTCGCTAATTTTGCCACGACGAATTCCCTCCAAATTTAGCGACGAGTATTAGTACCGTCGCTAAATTACTCAATTTTGGTGACAAAAATATGCTTGCCGTCGCTAATTTCTAACGGTGTATTTTCTGTCGGCAATTTATTACCGACAGCTATATTGTTCCATCGCTAATGTCCGTTGCAAATTTTGCCGTTACAGATTTTCTCTAAATTTAGCAACGAATATTAGTACCGTCGCTAAATCACTCAATTTTAGCGACGAAAATTATATTTTCGACCCTAATTGCCGACGAAAATTTTTCCGTTGCTAAGTTTCCGTCGCTAATCTACATTTTTTCTTGTAGTGATTGTTTTCTTAAATAAACAAAATAAAAATGTTTTATTAAATTCAATTTAAATTCTAGGATAGAAAAGGTAAAATACTTAGTGGTATTGCCATTTGAACTAAAAGGTTAAGTATTTACAAAAGAAAAAAAAGCGATTCTAAAATAATATTAAATAATATTTCTCATGCATTCTTTTAAATCGCAAAAACAGAAGTAACGTGAAATTTGAAAAGATAAAAATAATATATTAAGAGTAACGACAGATCACAAATTAAAATTAAAAAATGGAGGAATTACAAGAGGAGTGTAGCTAGGTTTTTTCATCCACATACAACCCTAAAATATATAGAGTTTATAAATTATTCCAAGACAAAACTGGAATTATCGAAAATACCCCTAAAAAAATAAACAAATACCCTGAAGATTAAAGGCACATCTGAAGTAATGAATTAGTTCAATGATTAAGTTCTAAAACCTTCTATTTAGAATATAAATAAAATTCAACTAATCTCAAGTCAATTATATATATA
>JANTNU010000006.1:33732203-33748418 GCA_024752395.1 Erythroxylum havanense
AAATAATTTATTTTTAAGTTTTATTTAATTTACAATTATTATTAGTAATAAAATATTTATTATTATTTTAAAAACTTAAAAAAAGGAGGAAAGGAGAGGTAGGAGGGAGGGAGAGAAATTTTGAAAATTTTGCAAAAAGGTCTCCCAATTTTTTAAAATTTTCGATACCAATAAGTATTTGATCGATATTTTGAATACCAGCCAGTACAATTAAAATTGGTCAGTATCGGTCGGTATTTTTCACCGGTACCACTTATACCCGTATCGGTACCGGTTTTCGGCCGGAATGGTACGTACCGGCCGGTAGTGGCCGATACGGAACGAAATTTGAAACACTGTACCTACCACTTAGCAAAAATGAATTTAATGTATAAATTAAAGGAACTTAATAAGAGTTGTTGTAATATAGTTTAGGCAAAGGTATAGCAAAAATAAGTTTTTAGGTTAAACAAATTGAAAAAAATCATAAAAACTTATCCACATATGTTTTAACTCAAATCAGTGCTAAAATTCGACTGATTCAAATATCATCCTTTCACCCGCCTATCATTTTTTTATTTTTTAACAAGAAAATCAAAGAGGATATTTCATTTCTTTCCTTTTACTACCCTTCCTCCCCATTTTATAAAAAGAAAAAAAAAACAATGCAACTTGAATCAATTAATTAACTTTTTATGGAAATAGTCAAAATCTTATACAAATAAGCTTTATATAACTCATTCAATTTATGAGCTGAAAATTATTAAGGACATCAATAAAAGAAGGGTAAAAGTGGCTTATAACAAGGTTAACATGCAAGAAAAGAAAGGTCAAAGTTCAAATTAGTTCTCTATGAGTAACAACTAAGGCAAACTTTTCTAGGTCAAATATAGTTATGCTAAATGTCCCTATCATCTTTTTGCATAAATTCAACAATAATATGTTCTTAAAATGTATTCAAAAGTAAGTTCTAGCATAAATAAGTTATGTTTGATAACACATACCACAAAGAAAAGAATACGAGCACAAATGTGATGAATTGTCTTTAGGCTTAAAAGCTCGTATGGTTGTCAAAATGCCTCAAGTATTGCATATTTTCATTTAATAAAACCAATGTGACACTTTAATTTAATAAAAAATACTAATTATGCTCGTCTCTCTTGTACATGAAAATTTAAACAAAAAATGTATCCTAACTTAAGGATTATTTCTAAAAAATTCTCAGAAAATTTTAAGCAGCCACAAGGAATAATCGACATATGAATCGTAGTATTCATGAGTTCAAGCACAAATCACAGATCTTTTTTAAAGAAAGATAAAGATTTATTTGATCATAAATTTCCTCCACACCTAAATCATATATTATCTGCAATATATGCATAAAATGTTCACGTTCAATACAATAATCTTATGAAATAAGTCAAAGCTTAGAATACTCCCTTAAATTATGGGCATTAAAAATGAAATGCATTATGTTGTAGGTAGACATAGAGGTGTGTTGATTGAATTTGTCATAGAGTTTGTTCTTGCCACTGTCCTGTTGGTGCCTTTTGTTTTTTCATAGCTATGACAATTATGAATAAGAAAAACTATTCCTAGACAATAATTAGAATAACCAGTTAATAACTAAAATAAAACAACTAATATTAATCAATAAAATAAATAAATTAGAAATAAAAACTACAATAGTGCAAAAAATTGATAGTTCAAACACTTTACAAACATTATATAGATTGTTTGAGAATTCTCATTAAAGCTAGTAGAGTGTGGTTATAGTGGAGTTAGATCACTTGTAGAACTACTTGTGCAACTTGGAATTTAGTATTCTAAGCTAGTGGGATTTGGTGTTGGACTATTGAGGTTGGTGCTCTAGTGGAAATGGTTAAAGTGTGTCACCATTATTAAGCACTAATGCAAATGGTGTCATTCCAAAATGGGCCTGTGATCGGCACGTAAGACTCGAGATTTGAAACCCCAGATCACACGTAAGCCTACCACTAGTGATAAAATAAATTCAAACCCCAAGAACACAATAAGTCCATACAACACAATAATAATAGTGGGCGTCAGAAAAATTTTTTACAACTCATAAATTCATGTCACTACGGATGCTACAATACAAGATAAATGAAACTAAAGAAAGAATATATACAAACATAGGTAGGCCGTAGTAGACAAGTGACGGGAGTCATTGCTGCGAAGTCGGTGGTAGTTAACCTAAAAAAAAAAGAAAAACTAGAAGAGAGTCAGATCTTGTTGAGTAAGCTCATACCATCCTACGATACCCAATATTATACGCATAGTCATGCATGAATGTTAAAATACATACACATTAACAACACAAATAAATTGTGGGGAATAATATCTGTAAGACCTTAATCTTCAAGGGTAAGCCCTCACAACTTTAAACCTCGAATGGCTGCAGAGAGTTATGCATCACTAATGGCCCAGCAATGCTCCTATACTCATGTAGCCGTAAAGTTCTCTTAATCCAAAGGGGCTGTAAGGAGTCAAACATCACCAACATACCAACCTTCTCTTAAAGCATCCAAAGTCATAAGCATTACAAATAAGCATTCAATTGGGAGCTAAGCATCAACCTTGATTGACCCATAAAATATCTAAACATCATAAACAAACAACTTTCATAGTCATAACTAGTGCATATCTGGTCATGATGCATACCTATTAGATGACACGTCCAATCGAACATAACAATACATATCAAATTATTAAACATGGAATTTATCAAGTAAACATTCAATTATGCAATGACCAATGCATGCACGCAATACTCAACACAACATATCAATTTAGTTAATTCGATATAAAGGCTTATACTAAAATGGGTATGCATTACTGTAATATATATATATATATGTATATATATATATATTAAGTGTGTGTGTATGTGTGGTTATGCATTGCTAAATGTTCCCAGCATTGAACATTATTCACTTGCTGGTACAACTAGGGTAACAGTAAGTCAGTATGAACTTACCTGGTAACAGAATTCGCCCGTTCGAACCTTCCAATGAGATTCCTCTCCTGCTATAACTAGTAAATTGAAAGAAAATATCTCAATCAATGCTAATTAGGTGTTATTAGGCTTAAATAACAATTTATTTATCATTCGAATTGCCTAAGTAGTCCCTTTATGAAATTCAAAAATTTTTCATATTCTTGCCTAAACATTTCGTGATTTTTAATTCGCAAATTGTTGAAATCTTACAATGGTTATTTAGAGAAAAATGATAAGTATAACTCTTAGAATTTTTTTTTGCAAAAGTGACCAAAATAGTGGTTGGAATAGTACTTCTGACGACTAAAATATTCCTCCAATCACCGAAATATTCCCTCCAGTCACCTAAAAATCTTTAGTCTCATAATTCAACAATGTTTATACTTGATGAGTATAACATCTTTCTCCAAAGCAACATACTTAAATTCTCAGCAAATTTGAACAAATTGAAGAAAAATAAGTTAATCCAGCGATTGGCGACGATTTGGGCGATGGTTGGCGACGAGATCATGAGGCTTTTGTTCCTGACTTCGAGACAAGTTGATTGGTGGTGGTGGTGACATGCAACAACCACCGAAAGTGATGGATCGACGATTGACTTTTTTTTTTTCAGTTTTTCTCCTCAATTTTTGTGACAATTCCAAAGATGATGGTGGCTAAAATGGGTATAGCTGTGACGGGCTCGTCAAGAGGAAGAGATTGATATATAAAACTAATCAATTTGAGTCGCCGATGGTGAACAATGGTTAAAGAGAGGAAATTCATGAATAGTAGCTTTTGGGGGTTAAAATAAAAATATGAGAAAATTGGAAAAAAGAAGAAGTTGTCTCATATATATATATATATAGCATACGAGATGTTACAAATGGCTATGGAAGTGGTAAGTTGCATAGTAAACTTGCTTATGGATGTTGTTGAAACGCTATTCACTTGTGACACTTGCTGCTTGTTGGTGGGCTTATCGCCTGCGGACCTTACCTAGTCTACTAGTGTGGTGCACTTGGTTGTGTCTGTAGGGCATTGATGTGGTGTGTAGTTGATGAGAGCTTGATATTTGTTGGCTAGAGAAGCTAATGGACATTGCTTGTTTGGGTGTTGCGTTAGTACTGCTGTCGAAGCTTAACGCTTGGTGTAACTTGATGCCTGAGACATAGGGTTATTTGGTGAAGAACACTGGTGGAGCTCAAAGATATTGATGTTGGGTAGGAGACAGAACCTAAAAAAAGTAAAAACAAAGTTAGGGTTTTGGTTTTATATTATGTTATTATTTTTTGTATTTTGAACTATTATTTTAAAAATATAAAAATCCTAATTTTTTTTAATTTTTATTTATTTATATCATCATGTTATTATTTTTATTTCTTATTTTTTAAAATAATAAATTCCTTAATAAACAGTTTACTAACATCTACAAGGAGTGATCTCGTCTTATGAATATTAGTATTTTGAAATTTAAGGAATTCTATTCCAGAAAGCTCAATTTAAGTATTTTAGAACTTAAGATGGCTACTACTTTAAATTGAGTTACATAAGGCGTGATTATATCTGATGAATTTTAGTATTTTGAAATTTAGCTTAATTAGATCTTGTTTATGAATTTAAGTATTCTAGAATTTAAGACACACCAATAAAACACTACACAAAACAAATAGATAAACTTATGAATAATTGAAATGAAACTAATAAAAAAAATCATAATGTTTGGGTTGCTTCCCAAAGAACATAATTGTTTAATGTTGTTATGCTTGAAAATATTTTTTCTTCTCAATCTTTTGCATATTAGAGAAGTGCCAAATCAATATTTATCACACTTAAAACCATCATATCATTATAAGATGGTTTCAATTTATGTCCGTTTAGTTTGAAGTTTTTTTTAGTATCTAAACTCCTTATTTCCACTGCACCATAAGGAAATACATTATTGAAAATAAAAGGACCAATCCATCTATAATGTAACTTAGAACGAACTTTAATTAAGAATTATATAATAACCCTTTTTCCCACCTCAAATTGCTTCCTCAAGATCAAATTATCATGGATCAATTTGATTTTCTCTATGAAAACTTTTGAATTCTCTTATGCATCCAAGTTTCTTTAGCTCTTGCAATTACAATTTCCTTGCCTCCCCTAGCTTTTTCCAAATCCAAGTTACAATGTTGCATTGCCTAATAAGTTTTATGTTCAATTTCCATAGATAAATACTAAGCTTTACTAAAAGCCAAGCAGTAAGGAGATATTCATATTAGTGTTTTGTAGGTTGTATGGTAAGCTCAAAGAGCATTGTCTAGACATAGACTTCAACCCTTTCTTCCCATAATTACCATTTTTTTAATAGATTTCACTTCTGTGTTCAATATTTTTGCTTGCCCATTCATTTATAAATGATATATATTTTTGCTTGCCCATTCATTTATAAATGATATATGGTGGCTACTCGATGATGCACTCCATTCTTTTTAAATAAAGTTGTCACTACTCTATTGCAAAAGTTGCTCCCCTAATCACTAATAATGGCTCTTGGAACTCTAAATGTATTGAAAATATTGAATTTTATAAAACCTACAACAACTACTGAATAATCAGTCTTGGTAGCTTTTGTTACCATGCACTTTGATACAAAATCAACTGCTAAGAGTATATAAGAAAAACCATGAGATAAAGGAAAAGTACCTATAAAATCAATGCCTCATACATTAAATACCTCAGATATAAGAATTAGAGTTTGAGGCATTTCATTTCCACGAGATAGCATACATGTCTTTTTGCATCTTTCTTCTTGTCCGTTATTTAACCTTTTTGAGATGATCGTAGGTAGTGACTCTCTTTCACCCAAATGGACATACTTTAGATGATTAGGTAGGGCCTTTAAATCTATCTTTAGAGCCTGTAAAATAGAAGACAACATTTTCTTGTGAGTTACAGTAATTTCAGCATTTAAAGTTTTTGAATCTATTAGCATCATTAATAACGACACTACAACTTCACATGTTTCATCGACTTGCTCATTCACTTCAAATTTATCATTAAACTATAACTCATCATTAACACTTTCTTCATTAAAAATATCCTGCAGAATTGAATCTACAATATCCATAATGATAAACGGAGTGAAAATCATTAAGGTACTTCACTTCTTTGAAAATATTAGATTTTGTTATTTCTCCATCAAACTCAAAGGAAATAGTACCCTTATCCCCATCAATTTTTGTTTTAGTCGCCTTCATGAACAATCTTCCTAACAAAATTGAAGCTGAATGTTTTGTGATATCTCCGTTCATTTTCAAGACGTAAAAGTTTATTGCAAATCCTAAACTATTAACTTAAACTAAAATATTCTCTATAACGCTAATAGAACACACAAAAGAATGATCAACTAGCTAATCACAGTAGTTTCTTACAAAGAATTCATATTTAAACTTTAGTAAATTGAGGATAGCATGACATTGATATATTCACCTAAATCTATCGTGACAAGCTCAATTTTCTTATCATTAATGATATAAGGAAGTGTAAACATACTTGAATTTTTGCATTTTTCTGGTAATTTTCTATTTATAACAGCTAATACATTCTTATCCAAAATTATTCTATCTTTATCCTTTAGCTTCTTTTTATTTATGTCTAGTTCTTTCAAGATTTTTTCATATTTTAGAATTTGTTTGATGACTTCTAGAAATGGTATATTGATTCCTACTTTTTTCGAAGGTATAAAAGATCTCTTTCTCGTATGCCTCTTCCTTTGATTTTGCTAACCAGCAAAGGAAAAGAGGTATATGTGTATTAGATGATATGGGTAAAGAAAAATTATATTGTACCTTATTTTTATCTTTATCTCGAACTTCATCTTTCTTCTCTCTTTCTTCATGCTTTTTTACCTCCATTAGTAAGAAAGATTTAGATTGAATTTTCTTCCCATTTCTTAATATCATTGCAGTCACATTCTCCTTAGATTCACCACCTTTTATGAAGGTAATTTCTTGATAGTTGTGCTTTTAATTTACTAACAGAGCTAACTAATTGAGTGATATAATTTCCTAAGTTCAAAAAACTTGATCCTATTTTTTGTTGAAATTATTGATTATTAGTAGTAAGTGCCTTAACAATTTCATCTAAAGACATACATAAATTTAAAGATTGAGAATGAGCATGTGTAGGTGGTTAAGGTTTTCTATTAAAATTGTGAACTTGGTATTTTTATTTCTCTCTTTGATTTTCATATCTAAAGTTATGGTTAGAAAAAGGGTCATATTTTCATTAAGGTTGACCAAGAAATCCCCCTATTGCATTAGCTTCTTAGGATTCTTGTTGCAGTGTAGGGTACATATCTGTAGGATGCCTAGGGAATTGAGTATATTTCACACACTCATGTCGATTGCATAACCTACATCCACATAATGAACTAGAGTAGTTAAGTATAAAATTATATCTTCTAAGTAAGTATTACTTACCTTATTTATACACTTAACAACTTTATCTATCATTGTCCCAAAATGTTGAGAATTTTCGGCCATATTTGAAACCAGTTGTTTGGTTGCGTTTTATTTATCAAAGCTCCTTCATTAGCTACATTTTATAAAATAAAAATAAAGTGAAAATGTATTAGAAAAATTCACAATTTAGATATATGACCCTAGAAAATAATTATTTGACTTTAAGAGGTGAATTTTCTAACTAAGGCGAGTTCAAATAATTTGCACATATTAGAAATTATATTATTTCTCATATAAAATTTTATATTGTTTCATTTTCTCTTTTTTTGTTTTCATATGGGTCATTTAGGAACAATCTTTATATTAGTTAGGGATAAGGCTGTGTATTATCGAACTTTTCCGAAATTCGTGGAGTAGTAGGATTTATACTAGGTGTTGTTGTTGTTATTATTATCTCCTTTTGAATGCAATGTTGACTTAAAAAAACAAAAAATCATTTTGGTGATAGTTACATTTTCTTTACTTTAGTTTTAGATTCACTTGAATATGAATTTAATTTATATTTTAAATCAAGTCCTTAAATTTTCAAATTTAAGATATATTTTTTAATCACAAGAAACTTTTCTAAAAAATGTAAAATATCATATGTTTAATAGTTATAATATACAATTTTTATATATTAAAAATGAACTCGAGTGCATAAGAAAATAGAGATTAAGCATTAATTAAATTTTTTAAATTTCTCCTATACTAAATATAAGATATTTAAGATAGTTAATTTGTTCAACTATTGACAAGGTTAAAGTCAAATTGATCTTTACATGAACTGGTAAGGAATTCAAATTTGCATTTAAGTTATTTTTTGATATTCAAACTATTCTTGTAATTATCTACTCCATGTCAAGAAGTGTATTATTCTAATTACTTTTAAAACGTGGATTAGTAAAAAAAATCCCACTCATACTAAAATGACAGCCTGTGGATTGGGCTGAGGATGAGATATGAATCCAAATGTTAAACAATGCGCGGGCTCTATGAAGCCCAATCTAGGCTCAGTTTAACTAAACCTTTGCAAAAATCAACGAACATGGAAAGAGAAAGGCAGTGAAAATGAAGCGTACCGTGCGTGAAGTACTGAAGTGAAGACTCGAGTAATTAAAAGAGAAGATCGGCAGTGATATAGCGATTTAGTGTTGTCTGATTGTGTACTTGCTCCAGATTTTTGGCATTTCAAGAAGAGAGAAGCAAAGATGGAGGTGGAATTGCTAGAGTTGCTCAAAGATCTCGAAACTCTCAAGCGATCGCTTCCTGATTCCTCACTTCATGCTTCCATCGATAAGGTTTTCTCTTTCAATTAAATGGCCCTGATTCCTTTTTTATTCAACTGTGATTAAGAATATAGGATTTTGTTCTCCTTTTCATTGATTTTGATCGGCATGCATTGGTTCGGATTTGAAACAGAAACTTTTTTTTCCCCTTTTTTTCCTCTTTGTTATTGTTTGCTTGAGTTATGAGGAGAGTGTGGTTGCTATAGAGTGAATTTTAAGTTTGTGATATTAGCAATTGCAGTAGGTCGCGTTGGCAGTGCTTGAGGATGTTGAAATGGAACAATTTTCTTTAAAGAAGTGAAATTTAGTTTTTCGAAGGAAATTTTGGATGAGTTCTCCTTTTCTAACCCGTACTTGTTTTTGTATTCTGCTCTAGATGCGATTGCGAGTGGATTATGTCACAAATCTGGCTAACGCGGCACCTGCACGGCGTTCTAAAGTGAAGGTGTTGTTTCTATCTTCATCCACTCCACGTCACAGTTTTTTGTCAGTCTTAAACTGGTTATTATGGTCAAGATTGTGCCTGAATTGACTTACGTTTCCCAGGATATGAGTGCTGAGGTGGTCGATACCAATCCTTATAGTAGGCTAATGGCGCTTCAGAGAATGGGAATTGTTGAGAACTATGAGAGAATACGGGAATTCTCTGTTGCCATTGTTGTCTGTATTTATCTCCTTATTAATTTCGTTTAGTGTTTCAAAATTAGACTTGTCAGGTAGTTCTATGTGTCATGATGCATGAGTGTCCACTTGCTAACATGTATTCACTATTCACATGTTCAATTGGTACTTCAAATTGTGAAATTTGAGATTTTCTTTCTAAAAAAAATTAGATATCTTTGTGACGAGCCATGTCAGGTTAAAACTGCATAAGGTGACGTTGTCATCTCTGAGATGCGATCGAATTTTACAACTGAAAAATACTGGGTTTTTGATAAAGCTATATTCTTGAAAGCACATATGATAGGCTATAACATATTCTTATTCAAAGCAATTTCTTTTAGTTGATATCACGCTTTTTTGGGATTATGACAGAAAATATCACCAAATAGCTGTCTTGCATGGACCTTTGATGTGCATTTATCTCTCTACTTTATGGGACTATTTCCCAATAACTTCTGTGGAGGAATTTGATTAATGAAAACTGATCATTTTCTTGTCACTTCAGGGGATTGGGGGCGTTGGCAGTGTTGCGGCTGAAATGCTAACAAGGTGTGGCATAGGTCGTCTTTTGTTGTACGATTATGACAAAGTGGAGTTAGCTAACATGAATAGGCTTTTTTTCCGCCCTGAACAGGTCTCTAGAGTTGATTTTTTTTCTTTTGCCAATAATCATTGTTGGATATAACGAGGATCAAAAAGTTAGACAGGAGCTTGTTTTTCATACACATTGCTTCTCTTCTTAGTAGTGCAGATTGGAGCTGCAAAATTTTAGGCAAAAAATTGGATTTTGATTGTGAATATGAATCTTAAGATCTTCCATGTTCACTAATAGACTTTCACTTGATAGGTTGGCATGACAAAGACTGATGCTGCTGTTCAGACCCTTTCAGACATAAATCCAGATGTTGTTCTTGAGGCAAGTTACCCTTTGATTTCAGTGTCGATTTATTTTGTTTTGCAGTAGGGGTTGATTAAGAGGAGAGGGAGAAGGGAGTTGGTATTGCTTATTGTTTTCTCTTTTCTTATCTGTTGCTGTGAAAACCTTGCCATTCAATAAGACTGTTTGCATAAAATTGGTGGTACTGCAGTAAGTTATGGTTATATCAGCATTTTGACCACTATGTTTATGTCTATAACTAATTTGCAAGAGTTGGAGAAATTTTCCTCTATGATTATATATTAAAGCTACTTCATTCTGATGTATTTTTATTGCTCAGAGCTATACACTTAACATAACAACAGTGCAAGGTTTTGATACCTTCATGTCAAGTTTAAAAAATAAGACATTTCACCCAAGCAAAGAAGGCAGCGGAGTTGATCTTGTTTTGAGTTGTGTAGATAATTATGAAGCCAGGATGGCTGTTAACCAGGTAATACAGATCGCGAACCTGAGATTTCTTGGGATTTTATTTTATATGTTGGCTCGTGAACATTTTACATATTCATCTTCTTGTATTGTGTCTTCTGGTTAGTTAAGTTTTAATACTGGTCTGATTTCTTTTCCAGTTTGCAGAAATTATATATTTTATGTTTCCTGGCTCACTCTACTATTGTTTTCCAGGCTTGCAATGAGTTGAATCAAATATGGATGGAATCTGGTAACCAACACTTTTCTCAACTACTATAATATGTTATCTTTTTTTCTATTCTTTGTGGGTCCAATTTGCTTGATAAAAATAAATTTGACTCCAGTTCATTCTGAATGTTTGCGTATCATAATATCCTGTATTATGACCTTTGTCAGATTTTCTGGCATGATAATTAAAAAATGGCACACTTTAAGTCAACTAATAGCTTTTACTCTTAGTCTCTTGTCTGATATTTGCCTATCTTGTATACTTTTCTGTAATGAGTCCACCTCATTGGTGTATTTGAAATAAATTTAAAAGAAAGTTGTTGACAGGGGTATCTGAGGATGCTGTATCAGGTCACATTCAACTATTGGTTCCAGGAGAAACTGCCTGTTTTGCATGTGCTCCTCCTTTGGTATGCTTCTCATCTGAAATTGGAATGAGATTTTGGGTAGAATTAAACTTTGTGAACCTGTTCAAATTCCAGAAGGAATGAATATATTTGTAATTTCACTTCAATCTTTGTGCATATTCAGGCCTTTCGTCATAGACAAAAATTAGACAAGTTGACTAAAAAGTAAACATCAAGTAGTTAAAGGGTCCAAATGAAAAATTTACAGTTTAGATATATATGGGGCTGGAGATCTGGAGGGACATAACCTAAATGTTTCAGAGTTTTCTAGCCCAAAGGCTTATATTCTACAAAATAGAGAAGTTTTAGTTGTGTGATAATTGACATAACAAGCAGCTTTTACTTTTCTCAGGTTGTAGCATCTGGAGTAGATGAGCGAACACTCAAGCGTGAAGGAGTTTGTGCTGCATCTTTACCAACCACCATGGTAGTGTCTTCACAAAGTTCAATTTGGTGTAATATTTTAGATTTTAGTTGTGCAATGATCCTAATTTAATTTTAGATTTAGTTTTCTAACAGTAAGTGGCATTGAGTTCAGGGAGTGGTTGCAGGTCTTTTAGTTCAGAATACCCTTAAGCTTCTATTACAGTTTGGGAATGTATCACCCTACCTGGTAAATTCTGTTTTCCCCCTCTCTAAGGCTCTCTGATGACCTTTGTGTGCCAAAATTTGCAGACTCTTCCTTGATCTATACATTTATGAATTAGGCTAATGTCTTCCTTGTTGCCATTATGTTGTGAGATTAGAGTAGTAAATACTAAATACTACGTATTTGTGGACTCTGCCAGTTGATTTTCACAGGTTTTTGGTTTTTTTCCTGGTTGCAGGGGTACAATTCTCTTAAAGATTACTTCCCCACCATGGAAATGAAGCCTAATCCACAGTGTTCAAATGCAGCTTGTTTGGAGCGTCAGGTATCTGCAAATCCATGTTCTAGGTATATGTGGTTTCGCAGCTGGTACTGAGAGGCGTTGTCATTGTGCAGAAAGAGTATATGCTTGCAAAGCCGGTTAGGGATGCTGCAGCTAAGGCCAAGTTGGAAGCAGCAGCATCAGTAGCTCCAGAAGGCCCACTTCACGCTGATAATGAATGGAACATTAGGTATTATTGGGGGAGTTAACGGTGGTAAATGATATGTACACTTGTTTATAGCATGCAAGCAGAACATAATAGTCTGAACCCCATATTTTTGTGTTTAGAGTGTGAAGATTGATCAGATGTTTTTCCTTGTTTCTTATTTCCCCTTTTGTTTTAATTGTTTGTACAGTGTTGTTGATGACAGTGACCCGGACAGGATTGATGGCGCTACATCAGGTATTCTTAGTTCTTCTGCCTGAGTTTGTCCAGTAATTGGCATAGTCTCTTCACAGCATGATACTGTAGGGGACTTGGATGGCATGCCGTTTTCTCTTATAAATAGCGTCCATTTTTGTTGTCAACGTCTTCCTGATGTCTGTACGGTGTTCTATCTCATGGTTTAGTTTCCTGATATCTATCCATTGTTTGTCAGATGCTCTTCCAGAAGGTCTTAAAAGGGAGCTACCAACTGCAGACGAGTTTCAAAATACCCCACCAGCAGCTGTACCAACTACAACTCCTGTTGATGACCTTGAAGAACTTCGTAAGCAACTTGAAGCGCTTAATGCTGAATAAAGACCTGTATGAGAAATACTGATACTAATGACATTTTTTTGAAATAACATGATCGCCATCTTTTGAAAACTGCCCTTACAGATACTAGCCAAAGGTTGGACTTGACTTGTTTTTAGGCCATTGATGCCTTGGTACTCTTGCTTACAGCATACGGGGTTCCCCTTGTTTTTGGGGGAAAATTGTAGGCAACGGATGGTGTACCTTATTGTTGGAAAACAGAGGATTTTCTGAATTCCTTTGGAACTCAGTTGGTCAAAGTGAGCGGTTAGAGAATTCCTCGAACAGAACACAAAATCGTTAGATAAATTTGATTTCAGTATAAAAATAATAAAATGATTTATTATATTCTAATTAAATAAGTTGATATTTAGTGAAGAAAATAGTACTTTATCAATGAGTTGAATTTTTATTATAAATGTGAAAGAGAGATTAAAGTTATTATAAGTAGCTATTAGGTTTCTTACATTTAAATAACATATGTATAATTTTTTGACCCATTGTCATTAATAGATATATGCATTGAGAAATGTTTAACATATTCGGAGTCAAGAAGTTTACTATAGGCTTTTAGTAGCTTAAACAAAGATGAGAAAAAGAGAGTATATTTTCACATTATCTTGTAAATAAATTCATGGTTGATTTTGGATCGTTCAATAAATTGATGTAATATTTAATATAGGATGTCAGAAAAGTTTCATAATTGTATAAATTAAATGAAACATTTTTTATTTCTCTACAAGACTATCAAAGTCATTGATCACTTTTTTTTTTTGAAATATACAATGTACTTGCTGCATGGGTTGTTTTGTGTTTGAAAATTGAAAAAAAGGGCGAAAACATCATCAATCTTATGAATATCATACCTAAATCATATTATATTTACTTTTAATACGGCATGATATTGATACCAATTAATACTGGTTATTATTTTAGATTATTTTTTAAACTTATAAAATAGTCTTTGAATTTTTTAAAGTCATAAAATAATTATTTAATATATTATTTCATCCAAGTTATTCATCACGTAATTTTTTATATACCCCATCAAAAGTTGTAGAAGTAGAACTTCACTATTAACATATTTATCATTAAAACATTTATATAATTAAAACTACAAAATTTTAGTTAATTTTAATTAATTTAAATTATAATTTGTGAAATTAAGTCCAATTACGAAAAACTTAATTTTACCTTAAGTGTCCTCATTATATGTATAAAATAAATAACAATGTTTATGATAAAATATTATAATCGTTACTTAAAGAGAATTTTTAAAGTAAATTTATAATTTTATTATTAATATAATCAAATGGATAATAAATATAAGAGTCTAAATCATATAAATAAAAATATGTTTATTAATAAATAATAATAACTACAATTGAATTAAAAGTAATATAGACACCATTAAAAAATAATTTTTATTGTAATAATTCTTAATTTTCACAATAAAAATAATATTATCATAGTTATAATTATAAATTTACAAAAAATGGCACTGTCATATTAATTATATTTCATAAATGAATAAAGAACTCATTGTGTTTTGATTTCTGAAGACACTTTGCAAGAGGCAGAAGAGGAACATCAATTACAAGCAGCTTTTTTCGGTGTTTTTATAGAGTTAATTATCAAAAAAACTCAAAATTTTGTCAATTTTTTTAATTATAGTCCGAAATTTAAAAATAATAATAAAATACCTAAATTTTTAATTTTTTAAAGAAAAATTATAATTTTATTATTAATATAATCAAATGGATACTAAATATAAGAATCTAAATCAAATAAATAAAAATATGTTTATTAATAAATAAAAATAACTACAATTGAATTAAAAGTAACATAGACACCATTAAAAATATTTTTTTATTGTAATAATTCTCAATTTTGACAATAAAAATAATATTATCATAGTTATAATTATAAATTTACAAAAAATGACATTGTCATATTAATTATATTTCATAAATGAATAGAGAACTCACCGCGTTTCGATTCCTGAAGATACTTTGCAATAGTCAAAAGAGGGTTATCAATTATAAGCGGCTTTCTTTTTACGTTTTTATAGGGTTAATTACGAAAAAAATCTCAAATTTTCGTCAATTTTTCAACAATTATAGCTCAAATTTTAAAAATAACAATAAAATGCCCAATTTTTCAATTTTAAAATAAAATTATAATTTTATTATTAATATAATCAAATGGATACTAAATATAAGAATCTAAATCATATAAATAAAAATATGTTTATTAATAATCAATGACAACTACAATTGAAATAAAAGTAATATAGAAACCATTTAAACTAATTTTTAATTATAATAATTCTTAATTTTGAAAATAAAAATAATACTGTCGTAGTTATAATTATAATTTTTTAAAAAAATAAATGACATTGTCATATTAATTATAATTCATAAATGAATAGAGAACTCACCGCCTTTCGATTCCTAAAGATACCTTGCAAGATTCAGAAGACGGTCATCAATTATAAGCATCTTTCTTTTTATGTTTTTATAGGATTAATTATAAAAAAAAGTTCAAATTTTCCTCAATTTTTCAATTTTAGCCTGAAATTTAAAAATTAGCAAAAAAATGCTCAAATTTTTATTTTTTTCAATTATAGCCTGATGTTAGTTTCACTATTATCTTTGCTAATGTGACACTGTCACGTGTGAAGAAACCCTCAATAATTAGACACGCCAGCATAATTAGCAGAAGTGAGTTTGATTATTGAAACATCGTTGTTTCATGGTAAAAATGAGATGACGTCGTTTCAACAAGAGAAAATCACATATGTCGATCCTCGCTCCTCCCAAACGCATGAAATGACTCTCCCTCTCAACCGCTGTTCTCACTTTAACCTAAATCCCTAAGTTTGCTATCACTCACTCTCACTATATAACCTAAATCCCTAATAGGGATGGTAATCTGGCCCTAACAAGGATGGCAATTTAGCTTGATTTGGCCTAGCTTGCGACCCTATCAAAAGAGACATAATAACATCATTTTTGTAGCACCCTACTCCCGCTGGACCCGAACCCGATATCGATGGTGATATCCAAGCCCGTGCCCCGTAGGGGTGGCGTACTAGAGCAATCACTGCAATTCAAAACTCAGAAAACATTTCTATACAATACAAATTCACTCACACACT
>JANTNU010000006.1:33751211-33774251 GCA_024752395.1 Erythroxylum havanense
AAAATTTACCAGTCACTCGTAACCAATATTAAATCAGTCAATTGAACCCAAAAACTCTAATTTCTCAATTAACCCCATTCCAATCAGTCCAGTCAGTTCACAATTCCATCAATTTACAAATCAGTCAATTCAGTCAATTCCAATTCACCACTTAATACCGGAAAATTATGAATGCATGTACCAATGAATATATGCATATGCAATAGACCAATTCCTCTATAATTAGAGGCCAGTAACATACTCAGTCAGTAAATACAGTAAAGCCTATCAGTCAGTCCCTATATTACCATAATGCCCTTGCTAACAGTAACGGGATGTTACAATTTTGTCAAAAACAATGTCATTTTTTGAAAATTTTAAAAAATAATAAAACGGGCTAGCTAGCCGATGTCACAGGTCGAAAGGCCCAGACCTAGTCCAACCCATTGTCATTCCTAATCCTTAAGTTTGCTCTCACTCATTCTCACTCTCTAATCTAAATTTGTTTGTTTTGGCCGACACTCTCACCCTGTCCACTTTCAGATCGTAGCGTCATTGTCCTCAACACTTCTCCCATTGTAGAAAGCTCATTTTTCCCCACCCTCAGCCCTTCTCACATCGCATTGTTGGAAGTTCATTTTGCCCTTCTCGATGCCCTCAGCCCTTCACAGTCAGCCACGTGAAATTTAGGTTTTTATTTCTTACTTAAGATTCCGTTGTCTTCTTTTATCCTCTGATAATTTTTGATGTTCTACTAGAAAGTCTAGATGATGTAGCTATTTTATGTTTTGATTATGTCACATGTTCTACTAGAAGGTCTAGATGATGTAGCTATTTTATGTTTTGATTGTGTCTCATGTTCTACTAGAAGGTCTAGATTTCAGTGTCTTCTATTTTGATAATGTAGCTCTTTGTTGGGTGAATTTGTGAAAAGAAATCACAGTAGTGTTGCATTTAACGTAGTAATTAAATATTTATATGACGATATTGTTACAGGATAAAGAAATATGGGTAGAAATAAAGTTTGTGTACCGTTCGTTGGGTATACACCTGGTATATATTTGACATGGGAAGAGTGTTAAGGTGTTGTTAATGGATTCAAGGGTGTTATTTATTATTCTTTTGATAGTGTAGTTGAAGTTATAAGGATTTATTGTCAATTTTGTGAAGAAAAAGCATTATGTTCAACAGTAAAATAATTGTAATATATATTATTTGTTAGGCTAAAAGCCTAAATTGGAGCTTAACGTTTTTGAGTTTGATCAGTTTAGGATTTAAACTTGTAATTTGCTTAACGAAGGTCTAAAATTTTACGAGTCTACTTAATTTAAGACTTTTTTGGATAAAAATTAGGAAATGTCATATACATGCCGTTTCTATATATAAAAATTATATTTAGAGACGTCAGGTAAATTTTAAAAGCCACATAAAAATACACAAAAGCCTCGTAGATTTAAAAAAAGAAGAAATCATTTAAAATATTCATACTAAACTTGTATAAAATTTGCATATCCATCTAGTTACTTATCAAACATTTACTCAGTCATTTTCTTTTATTTACTTGAAAAGAAAGGAGAAAAAAAAGGCGTTTTAGATTTGTCTGTCCCCTACATCGTCGTTTTTGCTATGGACTCACCACCTTTATCAACAAACCCTTTTTAGGTCAGTTTTGGGGGCTTTAAATGAAATAATATCAATTGAGTGTTTATAATTTGGTTAGATTTTTGATTCCGATGTCCTCGATGTAGAATCGAAAATCGATTTTGTGCTTTTGTTATATTGCTTCATTCTGTTGTTGCTAAAATTTGTACAACTCTTTTGCCAGTTACTTAAAACACTTTTTAAGGAGTTTTGGATACAGGTATAGCTTTTTCTAGCACATAGAAGTCAATAGCATAAGCATTTTCAAATTATGCCAAAGTCGTTAAACACTTTAAACACTTTTTTTAGCCTACCATTAGATTGCTTAGTTTTTGGAGATGATGAATATTGATTGATCACGAGTAAAAGCTTAGAATGTTGACTTCTTATTATGATTTTTGAAAGTCATTCATCTTTGTTTATGATTATGTATTCTGGAACATATGATAATTGAGTAAATGTTTTTTAAGTCTTTGAGCTTAATTTTAACGTTTTGCCTGAGGATAGCCAAAAGATAAGTGTAGGAGAAATTGATATATGTTAAATTGATTGTTTAATTATTTCATAATACTTAGTGATTAATGATATTAAATTGCTTAAGATACTTACTTTGACTCATATATGATTTTAGGACTAATTCGGAAGCAAAGAAGTTAAAATGAGTCGAAAGCACAATATTTGAGACATTTTTTAGAGATTTATTTTCACTTTTTTTTTGGAGCAAGAAGGAGAAAATTAAAAGACAAGAAGAAAAAAATACAAAGAAGACTTAAAGTTGGTCATGACTATGTATGTCTCATGCATGAATGTGAGTTCAAAGTTTAAGGGAAAACATTTGGATTAATTGGTAGAGCAACATGAAGGAGCAATCCAAACCAAAAGAAAATGACATGGCTAAGGGAATGAAACGTAGACGCATAACTAGCAACTCAACAAATGGGAAGCACGTCAAAACGCAGTGCAAAGGGAGCAACAAAGAGATAAAACGCAAACACTGTCCTGTGTAACGCAGACCATGTCTGCGTTTTAGCGTTCATGTTAAAAGAAGGAGCCTCGATTTTTAAAGAAGGGACATGAATAGTAGCTTGGTCCAACAATTCAAGAATAGTACCAAAAGCTTGCAAGAGAGAACAATGAGCGCGGAAAGAGGGAGCTATTGCTAGGGCTTCGATTGGGGTATTTTAATGGGGATGAAGCATTTTTTGGGAGAGATCTATAGAGGGCTAGACATCTCGACATTAGTTAGAATGTGACATCAACATCGATGACCCGAATTAAGTGTATTTTACTATTTTTGTTGTTTCTTTCTGTCATTAGAAATTGATTGTGTTATCCTATATTAATTGATTTGGGTTTTGTGTATAGATAATCAAATTTTTATTATTGATCGGTTATTTATGTATAAATTCATTGGGTATTGTGAAAAAATGATTTTAATACATTCATTGAATCATTTATTTGCAAACTCATTACTATAATTTTGATATAATCTGTAATTGTTATGTTGAAATTCAAGTGTAGTGACTAATGATTCGTAATCATTAGGGATAACATGACTTAGGTTAAATGATACATTGTACGTGGTTGTTGCCTTGATTAATCAGTTTTTCTAACTCATAATGCTACTGCCTAATTAAATTTAGAGATCATAACTTAGGTTATTCGGTGGTTAGGTTTAATTAATGATCGTATCTTGATTAAGCAAAACCTAAAATAAAGCTCGGGTTAATTATTATCTTACGATTAATAGTTGCTAAAAGAAGTTAGAAAATGACAAATCAATGAAAAATGTTTAATTAAGGTGTAAGTCGATATTGAACCAAAGAATTGAGTCCCTACCAAATTCTCCACTTTTATCATTTTTCGCATGTTTTCTTTAATTTGTTTTCATTATGTTAGTTTTATTTTTTTCTTATTTCAAAATCCCACCCCTCTGGTGCCAAACCTAAACACCGATTAATTTCATTTCAACAACTTTACACACACTCTCCGTGGGATCGACCTAAACTCACCACTGCTATAATCGTAGGTCTAATTATTTTATTTGGACTAGCATTATGACATGTTGTCACTGATTAAAAACAAAATTCCAATGTAGATGTAAAGGCATAAACCCACACTCACATGGGGTTCATAGTGAGCTTCTACCAACTAAACTGAACATGATGTTCCTATTTATTATGTATTGAAATTATATTTGTATAAACGTTCAACATAAAGTAGATTATCACTATGTTTATATTTTACACTGTGAATAGAATTTTAGATAAAATGTTTTAATAATTAATTATTAGGGCTTAGCCACAACATCCATAATTATATATAATTATATATTTATCTAATCTCTGAAGTTTGATGTTCATAAAAACCAAAATTTTTGTTGGGATTCATGGTTATATAGCATAACATGACAATGCTTGTGCTATACTAAAATCTATTGATGAGTAATTCAAAACTTCAAACAAAGCACTTGCAAGCACCTTAATTTTGATATTTTTATCTACAAGGCCCACCAGTGTCCAAGGTATGTGTGAGCACATCATAAAGATGAGGGACATTGCGACTCAGTTAAAAAATCTCAAGGTTGAGATGTTTGATTCTTTCCTCGTGCATTACATTTTGAACAACCTTCAATCACCATATAAACCCTTTAAATTCTCTTACAATACACATAAGGATAAGTGGTCAATAAATGAATTAATGATTATATGTGTTCAACAAGAAGGGAGATTGTCAATGGAACAAAGACAAAGTTCGCAAAGTGCACATCTCGTTGTTCAAGGAAATAAAAAAAAAGCTAATATAAGGGGAAAAGGTAAAATACCTGCACAAGCTAACATTAAGAAGGAATACAAGTGCTTCTTTTATAAGTAAAAAGGACACATGAAAAAAGATTGTATCAAACTTAAGAAATGGTTTGGAAAGAAAGGTAATCTAATCTCACTAGTTTGCTTTGAATATACGATAGTTGAAGTTTGTTATGACACATAATGGAGTGGTTCTAGTTACATAATATATATTACAAATGAGTTGCACGATTTGCAAAACTTAAGAAAGTCAGTGGGAAGTGAGCTTTATATCTTATCTGAAAACAAGATGCGTTCACGTGTGGAGGTTATTGGGGATAGCAATTTAATTTTATGCACTAGTTTTATTTTAAAATTAGGAATGACATTTTATATTCCCAAATTCTCTAGGAAATTTATTTCAGTTTCAAGATTTATACCATTTGGATATTCCTTTCATTTTTTATATAAATCTTTTAAGTTAAATTATAAATTTGATTTTTAGGGAATGGTACATTTTTTGATGGTCTTTTCCATTTTAATTTATATGATAATACAAGTTACAATGCAACACATGTTTATGTTGGAACAAAATATTGTGTTATGAATGAAAATTTCTCTATATTGTGACACCGAAGATTATGACATATCTATGTAGAAAGGATTAAAAGAATGGTGAATAAGGGAGTACTTAATACTTTGGATTTTACTGATTTTGAAACTTGTAAAGATTGCACAAAGTGGAAGCAGACCAACAAATAAAAGAAAGCTGCTAAGAGAAGTTTAGACATAGTAGAGATTCTTACATACAGATATTTGTAGTCCAAATATGGACTTGTATGATCATAAATACTTCATCTCATTTATAAATGATTACTCATAATATATGTATCTCTATTTGCTTCATAATAAGAATAAAGTAGAGAAATAATGTGGTAAGCAAATTAAGATCATAAGATATGAGAAAAGTGGAGAATATTATGGTAGATATATTGAAGGTGCACAAGCACCTGCTCCATTTATGAGGTATCTTCAAAAAAATGAGATAGTAGTCTAATATACTATATATGAATCTTTAGACCATAATGGTGTGGCAGAAAGAAGAAACCAAACGTTATTGGACATGGTATTGTAACATCCCGTTACCTATGTTAGGATTATAATTGTGAATTATGAAAAATTATGAGAAATCAGGAAAATACACATCATGCATAATTAATAGTGACATACACATTTATTTTGCACATTCATATGATTGTACATGCATTCATTGGCATTTCTGGGTAAATTGGTTTATAAATGAAAATTGTGAATTTATTTGGAATGTATTAAATGTGATTTGACAATTTTTATACATTTCGGGTATTTTAGAAATTTTTGGTGAAGTGTTTTTGAGTTGAAAATTTATTTGGAGAGTTATTTAATTATTTTAGAATTTTGGTAAATTTTAGAAATTTTCAAAAATAATTTGAGGTATTTAAAAAAAAAAAGACAAATGGGAAGGTGACACATGGTCCGCATGCACGGGTGCCATGTGTCATTGAAGTGTTAATCCACGTAGTTAGGTGTCTTCCCTCATTCTCTCATTTGCTCCACCGAAAACACCCACATAAAAACTTCTTCCCTTGTTCTTTTCACCCATCACTGAAACTACTGGTATGCATGTTTTTGGTATAACTCTCAACTGCCGGAGAATAGCTGAAGAATATAAATTTGTGTTGAAGTTTGGTTGCTTGAGAGGGTTAGAAAATATGGAATTTTGAGCTGAAATTTTTCTGCATTAAGTAAGTTTTTATTTGTGAATAACATTTGCTGGTGTTGTAATCTTTTATACTTGCGTTCATGCATAAGTGATATGAAAGAAATAAATTCAGTAGTGAGAGTGAATAAGAACTAAAACATGGAGAAAAATGCAGAAAATAAGGAGTAAGCATGAGGGATATCGATTTTCATGTTTATGTTTAAATCTTAGATTTTTTGCATTGATTGTGTTGAGATGAGCTGAGATTTGATGAAGGTTTATGAAGTTAACTTCAGATAGATGTGGAAAAAGAGGTTATGATTCTATCAAAAATTGTTCATGAAAACAAAAAAAAAATCAGTAGTGAGAGAAAGTTGAAATTGCTGAAATATAGGTGAATCGGTTTTTAGATGTTTGAAATTGATCTTGAGCTATGAACTAGTTTAGAGTGAGTTGAATGTAAATGGAAGTGGAAAAGTATGATACACGTTCTGTTGAGAAGGGTTACTGTTCATGAAAAAGAAATTGCCGTAGATAAAGGAAGAGGAAGATGATGAATAGCGTGTTTGACGTTGGTGTTTGAAATGTAATTTTGAACTAGAGTCATTTTGTTGCACAGCTTGAGTCTTTTGGCTATAACTTTTTCATCTGAATTCCAAATGACTTGAAACTTAGACCAATAGATTCCTAAGACATTTTTCTTTCTCTCCATTAATATTTAGAGTTATCTGAATTAATCTGAAAGTGATTGATAGGATGAAAGTGTAGAAGTCTACTGAAATGTTCTGAATTGGAAAATTTTCATGATTATGCTTTGGTTTTCAAATGATAAATTGAGCTTTAGATTTCTGAATGAGTTGATTTTTGATTCATATTAAACTAGAGACATATTTCTACAATTTTTTTGAAGAGTTTGAATTTTAATTCTGTGTCTATGATTTTCAAAATTGGCATGGAACTGAGTTTTAGCTTAGGTTGTAGCACTATCAGGGACATAAATCATGTCCTACGGTTATTGAATAAACTGTATTGATGTGGGCCGAATTAGGCTGAGTTATCTTCACAAAAATTGTAGCTTATTCTCTTAGCTTTAAATTGGTATAAAGTTTGAAATTTTTGAATGTATGAACTGAAAGATACGAGTTGTACAATTAGAGGGTATGATCATGTACTAGCCAAAATTTCAAATGTGCATAGTCTGAGGTATTTTGTGCATAAATCTTTGAATACGGAATTAAATTAGATGATCTTGGAGTTGTTAGAAACTTAATACACTGTAGAACAACTTTACAGAAGGAAGCGTTGCCTAATTTTGTAATTTATCCTATGCAAAGTTGACCCAAAATCATGTGGGTAGAAAATCTAAAGTGGTCAATTAAGTTATGTAATTGATTTCACATTGTTTTATTTTGGCCCAAATGATAAGTACCAAATGATATTAATGAGGGCTTTGATATTTGATCGATTTGATAATAAAAATTACAATAGGATATCCGGAATTGTCATTGAACAATGCATTGTACAAATTTTATTTATTTAAGTATATGTGCATAAAGGAATATGTTTTTAATTGTGCAAAATGTGATATTTGTGAATGTGTTGTCCATGTTATAGAGGAGCACATCGGATGCCAGTCGGACATTGCCGGACCATCTAGACAATAACTTCTTAGAGCGTACCGTGAGTCAACCTAGATGATTTCCTAAGATTGATTTGATTTGAATTGAATTGAATTTATTACACTTCCAATATTATTGAACTGCTTGTGAATTGTTTTTGGATTCAGGACCTGAGGTTCGAGGAGTTTAATAGTTGGGTATATATTTGGAGTGTTTTGATTTGATATAAATTTTGACATTTGATTCTCAACGAAAGTTGAATGTCGGACTTAGGTCCAATGACTGTGAAATCTTGCCTGAGCATTTGTATAAGATTATGATATAAGAGATTTTCTGAAATTGTTATATTCATAAAATGCATGTTCATATAAAGGCGTTGTGATTTGAGTTGCCAGTATGAAGCGTTTCCATGTAAAACTTTGCTCCGTGATTTCTGATTTTGCACGTAGAACTATGCTCCGTGATTTTGTTTGACTGAGTCCTATGGGCCAGTATTTGTATAAGTTTGTGATAGGTACTCGGTCACAACAATAAGAAAGAATGTTGAGTCTCATGCATATAACATTTTAAGATTGAATGAAAAGCTGAAATGAATGATAAATTATTATGATCTATTTGTTATACCTGACTATGTGGATTGTGAGATTATATGCTATATCATATTGTGCGAATATCTTGAGTGTATATATGATCTGAATGAATATATGCGAAATATGTGGTATATGTGTGTAATCCGGTGAAATCATCAATGATGGTTGACTCATCGAGTTCGCAAAATTCATAAAAATTGCAACGTGATTTTTCAGGTATAAGACAGGAGACTTAGTGTTTATTCTAAATTAGATGAACGTTTTGGACTAAGTTATGACTCAGAGGTTTATCAGCTGACGTCAAAGAGTTATAGCTTTTATTTTGTAGATTTTGCTAGAACTTGTGTGAGGTTTTGTTTAAATTCGTCTAATGAAGACAATGTAAATAGTTGTGAATGAATGCAATGAATGGTTTTAAAATTTGGTAACTTCTGATTATGTTAGATGATGCCATGTGTAAGTTAGATCTATTTTGCTCTACCATGCCATTATTATAGGATATGTACTTGAATATTCCTGAATATTTGGGTATGTATCCTATGGTAGTGGGATCTGCAGGTAGGGTGCTGAGTAACTCCAAACTTCCTAAGTATTTATGGACTGAAACTTTTAAGATGATAGTTTTTATATTAAATTAGACACCAACCTAGGCTATTCTAAAGACACAATTTGAGTTATTTAAAGGTTGGAAACTGAGTTTACGACATAGACACGTTTGGGCATGTCCGTCTGAAATAAAAATTTATAATCGATAGGAGAAGAAATTGGACCTAAGGACTATAAGTGGGTATTTCATTGGATTTGTCGAAAGGTTTAAATGATATAGGTTTTATTGTCCATCACATCACACTAGAATTGTGGAATTAAGAAATATGATATTTCTTGAGAATGACTTAATTTGTGGAAGGGATTAATTTCAAGAGATAGTTTCTGATAATAATCATATGGATACTTAGCCTTTCACCTCAAATAGTAAGTGATTGTCATTCAAAATGCTCTCCAAGTTTAAATAGACGTTGTACAACTAACTGTTAAAATTTAACAACCTACGGTCAAGATAAATGACAATAAAAAAATTTCAGAAGTTGTTGATAATTTAGTTGATCCAGTTATTCAGGAATTTCTTAAAAGCATTCATCAACTAGTTGAATAACAAACTTTACAAGAGGATGTTGGTGCAAGGATACCGACTAGAACAAGGAAATAAGCTATTATTAGTGATTATGTTGTATAGCTGTAAGAATCTAACTATAATATAGATGTAAAGAATGAACTTAAAACCTTTTCACAAGCCGTGAATTGCAAAGAATTAAATTTATGGTACAATGTCCTGAAAGAAGAAATCAATTCTATGAAGAATAATAAATTTTGGGATCTTGTTGAATTGCTTAAAGGAGAAAAACCCATAGGCTGCAAATGGGTATTTAAAACAAAGAAAGACTCAGTAGACAATATTGAGAGATACAAGACAAGACTCGTTACTAAAGAATTCAGTCAAAAAGAAGGAATTGATTACATAGATACATTTTCCCCTTATCTAGAAAAGATTCACTTTGTATAATTTTGGCATTGCTTGCTCATATCTTAGAGGAGTATCAAGCAATGTTTGACTGCTACTTTTACCGAAGAGGCTGAGTTTGTTTCTTGTTTTGAGACTACATTACATGATGTATGGCTAAGGAGTTTCATATATAAGCTTAGACTCGTGGATTCCATTTCTAGACCGTTGAGAATATATTGTGATAATTCAGATACTATATTCTAGCTAAAAACAATAAGAGTGGTAGTCGAAATAAATACATTGACATTAAATTTTTATCTATAGGGGAACATGTTAAGGAAAAGAAAGTAAGAATTGAACACGTTAGTACTGAATTGATGATAGTTGATCCTTTAACAAAAGTCGTGCCACTAATGAGATTCAATGATCATGTTGTTAGAATGAGGTTGAGTTTCATTATATATTTTTCAACATATGGACAATGTTGTTTTCATGAAACTCTTATAATATTTTCCCATATTATGGTTCACATTATTGAATTTTGGAAAAATTGATTATTTTGGAAAATTGATTATTTTGGACTTAAAATAAACATAAGGTTTATTCATTAAATAATATTACCACATTTGGGTTAATACATAATATAATATATCGCAATATATGGAAGATAATACTTAATTACTATAAAAGCTATCACGATGATTTATATATTATATTTAGATCGAATTAGTATTTGATATCAAGCTAAATGTATGGACCACCTGAGATGATATAAGAATTTTTCATATTTTGGTATTAATTAGTGTAACATTTTGTAGTTAATGGGTATGAATGTCTTGTTTTGTGATAATTGATAACTTGTTTAATTAGAACACATTGATATATGTTTTTCTTGTAAATTTTTTAGATTCTTAAGTTTATTTTTTCTTCTGAAAATATACACCATTGATTTGAAAATTAAGAGCTTAGAAATTTTATTAAAAAAACAGACTTTTCAAGAAAAAAATATTGTAGGAGATATTTTGATTTCTTTTGCATTTAGATTATTTGTATTCTAACGTATACGTGTTAAATGGACTAACGGAGATCACTTTGACGCTGACCATTGACAGCAGCTTGTAAGACGGTGTATGACACGTTTAAGGGCTTTCCCCACAAAGTAAATAACTTAAAGGCGCAGACACACCTAATTGGAATAGCAAAAGGTTCATTTAGACGTCAAATCACGTAATATAAAGGCCACTCTGACATTATCGTGCTGTCAGTAATCACCCAGGAATCAATGTACTGGCCAAAGTGCAACAATCATAAGGACTAGTCAAAGAATCAGAATTATGAGTCGTCTACAGAAAATACCAACGTGTTTTCCATTACAGTGGTCCTTCCTAACCTGTAGAGAAGCTATCAAGGTAGTGGTCCTCCGTCCTCTCCTCGGCAATGACCACTGCACGGTAGCTTGGAAGTTTATATTCATCTTCCTGGAAAAGGAGGAGACATGGGAAATGGGCTCATGATCAAGAAGGATAGATGCATCGCATGGATGAAAAGGTTTCCTCCTAAGGTGAAGCTCATCATCAGACCTCAATAATTATGTTCGAACAGTCATTGTAAAGAGTCCAGATCTTCTGTCCAATATTATGGTATTTTATCGTGTCTAATAAATCTCAGTCATTTATTTATGTGAATCCTGTATAGGTCCCGTGTGAGTCCCACAAAATAAATGATTAAGATTTCATGAGACAGAATAAGATAGAGTAACATTGGACAGAGAATCTTTGTTCCATTACAAGAGAGCATATATAAATAAAAAATCACTTCTCGTGTAAATAAAGTTATTCATGCACATTCATGTGTTGGCATTTTGATTTGATGTTATCTTCCGCTTTGACTTAGCATGACAACTGATATTTTCAAGTCTCTGTCTTTATTTTCCTATCAACAGATTTATTTGACTTACCAAAAGTATTAGAGATTTAAACTTCAAAAATTAAGGTAGAAGATGAACATAGTGTGAGAGTTTAAAATACTATCTTTAGTCTTTTTCAATGTCTATTCATCCATAACGACTGTAGTTAAACTTAGCTACTGTAGGAATTGACTGCGAAATAAGACATTTGATATTTTGAATGGAGACGACATTTAATCCCGTACATTAACAAACATAACTGCAGCAGTCAATTAGGGACGTAAGCAGCAAATACTGACATGAAAATGCTTTTATTTCCAGAGACTGAAATGAAGTTTAGTGCATAACCAGACAGCAGAGCACAGAATAAGGGCAACGAAAGCATACAATTACAGCACACAAGCTTTTACCCAGGAAAGCTGGTCATCTGCACAACTTCTTGGAAACCCATTATAGTCTGTACCTAAGCAAATAAACCAGAAAAGGAATGAAATACATAGAACTTCACGACAACCATGAAGATAACCACGATCCAAGTGTGCTCGAGATTGTTAATTAGTTCATGGAGAAAAGCCAAACAAAAAACGAAAGTCTGTACTTAGCTTTCAATAATCACACTTACTACGAATGATACGACTTATCCTAACCAAAACAAGTTCATACCGGGAAACCAGCACCCGATACTCAAGTTGTGGAGAGGAGGACGCGGTCTCGAGAGTGCATGGAACACAGTTGGCGGGAAAACTAATCTGCATTGGTTGGAAGATGGTGAAGGAGCGAACAGAGAGTTGGACCAAACTTCCCAGCAGGCTTGTCATCAAATGGGTCCAGGAATGGACCTAATCAAATAATAGGCTTCCAGGTCATAGGAAACCAAGTACAAGTGGGACCAGGACCACCCGTGGGCTTCTCCACTGAGCAGTCCTATGAGATTATCGCGACTGACGGAGGTGGTGGTGGCTAGTCCTTTGAGTGACCGTACAAACCACTTGTATGATCTCATTATTAACACAACCAAAAGCAATGGTCTAATCTAATGAAGATTGGTGTTTGGGTGACGAGTCATGAGTGTAGAAGCAGCACCGCAGTAGCGTAGTAGGGAGCGCTTTTAGTGCTCGAATTTGCTACTTTAAAGAAGGAAAGGCAGCTTCTGGCCTATTGCGTTTGCCTGTAAGGTAAGAGGCCCCCAAAAGAACGACACTGTCAAGGTGCTTAGTTGTAGTCCATGATATGTGAATCATTGCTTCTAGTGACCGACGCCCAACACCATCCAATTGGGTTGCTAAACAAATGCTTCAAAGGGTATGACCTAATATTTTTTAAGTACTTTCACCTACGTTATATTTCACTTTATCATCCAGAGCTTATGCTTTGCAAGTTCAGATCTTCTGTTTAATATTATGATATTTTATTATGTCTAATAAATTTCAGTCGTTTATTTATGTGGGTCCTATATAGGTTCCGTATAGATCCCACAAAATAAATAATTGAAATTTTATAAAATAGAATAAGAAAAAATAATATTGGACAGAAGATCTTGGTTCATGTTTTGGTGGGTTATTGAACTCTCAAAATAACTTAATGCTAACTGTTACCACAACTGAGAGCACACGTGTGTTTATCTAATTTTTTGAGTAATGTAAATAATCAACTTCTGTCTAAGTCGAGATGGCCGAGTTAATCCAATCCGGCATATTAAGGTTCTGGTCCGAAAGGGCAATAGTTCAAATCCTACTCTCTACATATTGTTATAGGTTACAAGCTGAAGAAACGTCCATCGTTACAATAGTCAATCATTTCAACAATTTATTCATTAATTTCTAGTTTTATAAATAATATTTTTTTAATTAAATTTCAAACTTTCCAACGAATAAAAACAATTTTTAATTATATTTTAATATTTTTAATTTTATCCAATCTTTAACTAATTTTATGACAGTCTAAGTCTAATACCGGTTAAACTTTTTAAACTCTAAATCTCTCAACTTACCTGTTTAATTTCTTATCCAATCTTTAAAATATTCATCATTACTCTTTACTGTTAATAAGATAAAAATAGTTTTTTATTAATTAATTTTTATTTAATAGTTTTTAAATTGAACTCCAAAATTTGCAATAAGTAAAAACAATTTTTAATTATATTTTAATATTTTTAATTGTATCCTATATTTAACCAATTTTATAACAATCTAATACTGGTTGAACTTTTTAAACTTTAAATTTCTTGACTTACTAAGTTGATTTCTTGTCTGATTTTTATAATATTCATCATTACTCTTTGCTCTTAACAAGATAAAAAAAATAGTCAAAAGAATTTCTCAACAACTACATGCAAACTAAGCCATACAATGATAAGAACAAAAAAATAAGGATAACTAAAAGTTACCATATAAACAAACGGGTTTCCCTTTTCCCTGTCTCAAACAACAAGCTTTTGTGCACTGCAACTTGTCCACTGTAACCAAACGAAATCAAGCTCCGCACATGCATAAAGTCCTTGTGTAGACAGATTCCTCATCACCCTAGCTATATCGCTCATTGTACTCATTCCTATTTAACTACTAAGCTCTTTTTAGAACATTAATTACGTAAAACCGAACTCTTTAAATTCATTTTAAGACACTTGGGAATATGAAACTCAAAGCAAGGTGGAGGCAGCAAGCATGGCCTTTTGTTGAAAAGGGAATGAATAGAAAAACAAAAGAGAGTGAGGAGACATGATATGCACAGAGATATGGTAATAGGGATTCGTGTGGGGGGGAGGGGAAAGAGAGAAGAGGGTGGGTAGTACGCACAACACAATGATGGTCAGCCACAGTAGACTGGGCATCCCACGTGCCAATACCGCCCAGAGCGTGGGCTGGCTCAGCCCTACCACTTATAAAGCTAAATACGTTACAGACATCAAATCTCAATTTCTATTCTAAGACCACATAAAAAGTCCATTCCTTTTCTCCAGTTTAACCACCGTAGGTACCTCCTTCCTTTTACACTAGAGGCACGTGTGATTCTAATTATTACACTCATTTATAAGAAAAAATAAATTAAAAACATTTTGATCTCGTAATGGGGTTGCGAGTAAGTGATTTGATATGAAAATTGTATCAAAAATCTAATTTTTTATCTAATTTCAAAATTTATAAAATATGAAAATTGTACTATAAAAAAATTGATTATATTTTTTTATGGACCAAACATATGGAATAACAGAATAAATGATTAAAAAACTCAATCAATTTGAACGATTCAATAGTAAAAATTTTGAAACAGCCAAACTTTTAATTCGTATTTTAATTTTTGATTCAATTTATTATAATAACTCTTGTTGTTAAAAATCGATCAGTCTATTTTTATAAATTAATAAATTTTTATAAACTAATTTATTTTTATTTAACAATCTTTTTAATTAAACTTTAAATTTTTTGATGAGTAAAAAATAATCTTTTTCAATCATTATTTTAATTTTTAATTTTTATTTAATATGTAGTCGATTTTATAGTAACTTAATATCGGTTGAATCTTTTAAATTTTAAACTTTTTGTTTTACCAATTTAACTTTCGATCCAATTTTTAAAACACTCAAAAGAATAATAATGTAAGAAAAACTCAAATTGTGGGGTTATTTGATAATATCAACATTTATTTTGTAAACATAAACTTACAAAATAAAAGAGAGTTAGAATATGCCTAATTATATGCGAATATTTAAGTCAATGAATACAGAATCCAAAACTCTTAAAGGCTCTTAATTAATTTTTTTAATGAAAGATTAATAGTCTATTAGTGCTAATTTCTCTTTTTATGGTAATTTGATTTGGAATAATTAATATTATATCTTTATAAAAATTACAATGTTAATAAGATTTTAATTGAGTTTGAATTTCGTAAAATATAAAATAATCATATGTGTTAAAATATGAATGATATTAAACAATAATATGTTGCCTAAGGAAATTTTAGTATATCGATTCATACGACTTATAATGGAACATAAAATTTTAATTTGGTAGTAATTTTAACACTTATCCATCTTTTTTAAATTATATATTAAAATATTCAAAAGCATAAAACTGTTCACATTGATAGAAGTGAAAAGAGACTCCGGCGCTTCAATACAACACAGAAAAGCTCTACTTACACCCCAATAACACAGTCCGTTATCTCTTTCCTTGCTTTTGGCTCTTTCTACAACGGGATTCTCTCCAACCACTCCATTGTTTGACTAAAACACCCTTAACTTATTCCTCATATTTACCTTTAAATCGACACTAGAGCGAACGACAGCCGAAGTTATTTCGATGTGTTTAAGGTGGTTATGTCATTTTGCATGGCGAGGTTGGGTTTTATTGTAATTTGGTCTTATTCGAGCTTTATATATACGTAGCACTCACTCGCTGTCACCACCTTAGCTCCATTGAGAGTCTTGATTTTAAAGACCCTTCCAGTTTTCTCTCTAATGGAAGAGGAAGATCACAAGGAGTTACAGTTACTTCCTTCTCAGTATCACTTAACGTCTTCTTCCCCTTCTTCATCATCTTCACACATGTCGTCTCTTCCACCGGATTCTTCTTTCTGGTGTCGGTCGATGATGGCTGAACAATACGGAGGCACACCATCTGTAGACCTGCAGTTATCTATCAGTCTCAAGCCAATCCAGTCACCATCTAACTGCGTTTTATCAGGTCCCGTATGTGGGTTAAGTGATATGAAGCAGGATACAAGCTCCGTCGAGGCGTTGAAATGGCAGGCAGCGGAGCAAATTCGATTGGCAGCCATAGAAAAAGCTTATGCTGAGAGAGTGAGAGAGCTGACAAGGAGAGAGATGGAAATGGCGCAGTCTGAGTTTGCGAGAGCGAGGAATATGTGGCAAAGAGCTAGAGAGGAAGCGGAGAAGGCAGAGAGATTGAAGGAGACAGCGACAAGACAGATAGATTCTACATGCATGGAGATCACTTGCCAATCTTGCAGGCAGAGGTTCAAGCCGTAGATATCGATGATGATGACGATTAATATTTGATGATGCCCTTTACTAGGCAGTTGGGGCTACAATATTCTAGTGCCAAGTTGTTTGATGAGTTTGCAGTATAAATTTTGGGGTTATTCGATTCCTTCAAACAAACGAAAGGGATCATGATGATAAGATTGAAAAAAAAAAAAGAAGACAAGTTTACATATATAGTGGCATGAAAAGTTTGGAGTGCTCATGAATATCTGTTTCCTGCTGCGCATGTATGATGATGAGTTGTGAACTGTAAGATCAATTAACAACACAGCCAACAATGTTTGGTCAATGATTTTGGTTCGTTTTCCAGATTGGAAACCTTCAAAAAACTGAACTTGTCAAGGAGTGTAAGTATTTATTCATTTCATGTCTCAACTGCATTCTAATCATTCAGACAACAGACAACAATATGTATTCACCGAGGAGAAGTTTCACTGAGTTATGTACCCGAGCAAGGCAAAATGTTAATTTCTCATTAAGTTGAACATCGAATAAAGTCCTGATACATCAGAAGAGAACTCAAAGTTCATTGTCGTATTCTGAATTTTGAAGCCATGACTTGAAAGAACCTGCTTAAGTTTTTGGAGTTATCACTAATCTTCTCTTCTGTTATTCGTACTAATCCATGCTCAGAGTTTATCTGATAACATAGTTACAGAAGCTCGGAAATTGTTACAAAACAAGATACGAAATCAAATATGTATGCCAAACCGCAATTTGTACACACACATTGAAGGAACTGGTTCCCGTGTTTCTCTTGATTGGACTGCGTTTAAAATCTCATGCTGATATAAATTTATGAGTAGAAAGTTGGCTGACCACGGAGTTGATAATCCTTCAGAGACCTGCAAGTAAACTTTAGTTTTCGGACATGGAAAAGCAAATTTAGTTTAGCTTCTAATGAGCAAAGGATAAACACCAGTATCAGGTTCTAGGAATTTCTAGTTGTATAGAATCTATAGTGCAAGGCCGCACGAGTCAAACCTGACGCTACCAGAGTCAAGTTCAGAACCTTGATATTGATAGAAAGGCAAATGAATCGGAACAAAAAGCAAGTAAAATTCATCAACAACATGACAGAATAGCTGTATCCACTTGTAATGAAGCTCTTAACTTTTGCTCATCAGCAACCAAACACCCACTATCTCTGTCTGGGATCCAACACAAAAGAGACATTTTTGGATAGGATGACTCAACTGAAAGCACCAGTCAGAGCAGTGAACAGTGGCCCTTTCAAGATGTCGGGAGAACGAAATTAGCTTGATTTGTCAGCAACCTCTAAACACATTTCTCAGAATGCAGTTAATCTGTCATGTGTGGCTTCAATAATACACTGAATTGATTCTTTTGCTCAGGTCAAGACATTATCTGGTGGGGGCAGAGGATCTTCAAGTTTCAACAATCAGGGCCTGCTGAAAACTACATACGCAACATCAAGGTATGCAAAAAAAAAAAAAAAACACTTAATTTAAGCACAGATTCTTGTTTAAGTTTCACAAGTTAAGCTTAATTTTTCACTTTATGATCATTTTATCTCTTGCCTTCACAACCATGTAAACTTTTATAAGATGTTACGACAATTTTCAAGCTTCCTGGTGCTAGGAAGGATAACTTTGAACAGCAGAGATGAAGCTAATGAAACAGTAGGAGAGTTCTGCTTCTGGTTCTTGCATTAGATTGAGGTGTTGAAGGTTGCTTTTGGTATTATAAGGTATGATAGACCAATCATGAATTGGGGTGGAAACTAACAAAAAAATTGTTCATTGAATCAGATAATTACGTGATAATCATAGTAATCAAAGACAGTACTCTGACATTGACCACTTTGCATTATTAGGTGCTTTTGTCTTTTATCTTTTATTTGGATACAATGAGAGAAATGCAGGAGTAATCGATTCCTTCATAAAGTTGAAAAAGTTGTAGGACATCCTAAGCTGAACCATCAAACAAGTCATAATGATAAAAACCTTAATATTTGTCTTTTCAGATTGTCCATACATTACCCTCAAGTGATACTGTATGTCTAATTATGAATCCATGGCAGATGTCGAATCACAGATCCATTTCCAGTACTTGCATGAATTGTAGCGACCCTGTACCACTCGCTAGTGCCTATAACTGTCTCCTGTACCATGTTTCTCTCATTGTCACAACTAAGGAAGTCTTGGTCGATTCCGTTGGGGATACGACACACTCCGTTACCTTGCCTGAATTGCACATTCAGGCACATGTAAATGTTATAATGTACTCCTGCCAAATTCATGTTTATTGCAGGAGCAATCTTTATGGTTAAGGTTAACATTTTGGAAGCAGGTGAAGAGTAGGTATTAGAATTAGTAGGGAACAAGAGACGGTGGAGTTCATCCATGTCATGTGAGAAACTCTCTCGAACTTTGGTTACAGATTTCACAGAAAAAAAAATTAGGTCTCTTTCTTAATGAGAAGAACAGAGTAGGATATGAAATGGGTCCAGAACTGTTTCATCCTTGATAAGAGGAAACAGGGTCAGCTTACGTAGAAAGTTAGGCAAGGTTACTGGTGGGGCTGAAGATCTCACAGTCACTGTGACATCGGTGTGGTTATGTGAATCACATCTTTTGCATTAATGACTGGCCTAACAGCTGGGATCAAGAACGCCACCTTTTTTTGTTCCTTTCTTTTCAAATATCAAAAGCTGATAGAAGGGAAAAGATATACTCAAAAGTCAAAAGAGATTGTCATCTATCCTTTAAAAAAAAAAACAGAACAATCCAGCCATATGTTTTGTTTAGTTCTATCCATCCACCTTTTGTCAATAATATAATTTTGGGGTAATCCTAAAACTTATTTTCATAAACAAGTAAAATTCAGTAAAAATTTTGTTTATTTAAGTTTTTAATTTATAATATTTATAATTAATTTATGTAAACTAGTTTTGTTTTCTATTTCATTTTTTGTTATAAAATGATTTGTCATCAACAAAAAATATATTATTTGATTTTTCAATGTTAACTACTAATAAAAATTATGATAAATATAATTTGTTTAGTTAATTTATTTTAATTTTATGATTGATTTTAATTTTATTTTTTGAAAAATAAAATATTTTGAAATTTAATAATTATAAATATCCTTTAAATTTAAAACATCTTAAAAGACATATATATGAAACAAAATTAATTTTAAAACTAAAATATATCTTAAAATAAATTTTATTTAAAAATAAAATTTTCCTTATTAAATTATTTATTTTAATAAAATATATATTAGTAAATATTATATAAGAGATTAAAATAAGTTTATTTACTTAACTAATTTATAAATTTAATTTATCTTGATTTTTATATAATATTTCATTATTATAATTAATAAGAATATAATTACATTAACATTAACAACCAACATAATTTTATTTTTGTTTGAAAGAAATATAAATAAAAAAATAAAATAGAAAGCTACAAATAAATAAGACTAAACAAGCCTTTAGGAGTGTTTGGTTCTATTTATTTTTATGGTTTTTTTTGTTTTGGTTGTGAAAAAAAATAAAGATAAAAACTTGTTTGGAATAAATAGCTTTGGCTTTTAGTTTTCAAATTAAAAAAACACAACATAATTACAAAAAACACAAAAAAATCTTTTATATGTTTTCACATGTTTTCTTGGCCAAAGAAACAACAAGAAGTTCTATTTCTTTTTCTTGTTCTACTCCTATTGTTGTACTTTCCCTTTTATTGATCTATTCCCCCTCTTTCTTTTCATTATACTTGCAACAAGCCTCTTATGCACAAATCTACTTCTCGCTTCTCTCTTTTATAGTCACTTTGTTTTGTCCTCAACTCTTTTTTCTCTCTATTTTGTTTATTTTTTCTTATGAAATTTGGCCTTTGTAAAGTGAAAGATGGTTTTTTCACGTGTTTTTATTCTTCTCCAACTCGTGTTGAAATGTTTTACTAAGTTTTCTTTTTTGTCAATGCAAAAAACTTGCAAAAATTGATCTTGGTCTTTTCATTAAGTTAGTTCTCAAAAATTAATCTTGGTCTTTTTTATTTATTAAAAAATTATTTTCATTGGTTTGTGTTAAAAATTTTCATTAATCAATCCACTATCCAAACCTATGTATATAAATCTTACATCTTTTCTATCATTGGTTGTTTTTTTTATATAGTTTCTTTGATCTTTTTGTTTATCTCATTTTCCTAGTTTACCATTTTTCATCTATGTCTAGTTTGTCATGAGTGACCTATTTATGAATTTGAAGTTGTTCAGGTCAAAAGCTTTAAAAAGTTACAACCTTTTAGTGATGTGATGCATAATTAGAAATCACAACCATATATGTGGGTTGTTGTTGTTTCCAAATTGTTCCGATGTGTTTTTTATAAGGAACATTAATAACCTCATAGATAAATCTTTAATAATGGTTTTTATACCTTGTTTGTGATAATATTGAATGCTCATATATGACTACTGAAAGCCCATGCATAACTACCACAACAACAACAAAAAAGAGGAAATAGAGAAAAAAAATTAGATGGCATTATAAGAGGAACTACACATGTTGGGACCCTAGACTAATCCGATGCGAAATTTCGGTATAATTTTTTTTCTCTTATTCATTCCTTTTCTCTTTACTTTTCGACACTGGTCACACACTTTCTAACTGATTTCTTGTCATACTTATTTTTCACTTATTCAATATCATAGCAAAACACTGTTTCATTTAATCTTATCTCCAAATAGTCACAAAAGTATAATTAAACCAATTTCATCCAAATGCTATCATTCAATTCAAATCTTAATTCTTCATCATCACAAACCTAAAATTCATCAAAGTTCTTAACCCTCATCAATCACTTAATGAGGTCTTCACATACTTCATAAAAATCCATCTCCATGCTCATCTTTCACTCACAAATGTATATAAAAATCAAATCATCCTAATTCCTCATGAACTTCAAATCTCAAGTTCATGAACAATTTCCTAAAATCACTCATCATTCTTATCGTCTTCATCTATCAATCACTTTAGTATACACTTTATCTTTATCACAATCTCACAAATTTAATCTTATGCTTGAACACTCTTATACAAAACAGTTAGACACAAATGCCCAAGTACGATCATAATACTGGGCTCTGATACCATAAAACCAACTTGCTTCCTCCTTCTTCTACTCTCCTTCCATGGCCGACCATGCTTCTCCTTCTTCTTCTTCATTTCTTCCTCTCCCCTTCTTCTTTTCTTTTGTTTCCAGAAGACTCGTGATTCTCTAGCCAATCCTTGTGTCTTTATTTTGTTTAAAACGACAGCCATAGGTGAGTTTCATTTAATGAGTGGCCAATTACCCAATTGCCCCTCCATTTAAGCAATCTTCCACCATTGCCCCTGCACAGGATTTTAAAAAACTGACTACTTGCGTCCTATTTTTAAGCATCTAAATGAAATAATTTGGATAAACTTTCTTCTTGAAAATTTTTCCTCTAGATCATACAAATCCAACGCCACTGACCGCGCTCAATTCGGATCAGAAACGAAGAAGTTATAGCCGAAATACTATCAGACCTTCATAAAATCCGAGACTGAACATTAACATAACTTCAGTCCAGAAATTAACAATCTTAAGGATGAAATTAAATTTCTATATCTTCACAAGAGTTGTAGCCCTATATCTTAACTTTATTTTTCCTTAGGAATCAACTCAATCGGAGTTGTACAGCTCCCGAATTTTGTGAAATACCGAACCATGTTCAGAAAATTATCCAACTTATAACCTATAATCAAATCTCCTACTTTGGTTCAATCAATCTCTTTCCATTTAATCTCCTAAAAATCATAATTCTTCAAGAAAATAAAATTAATCATCTTAGGAATCCAACGCTTCAAGAATCTAGTCAATCGGATGTCGGACGAAGGAATTATAAGCAAAAGATTTACAAAAAGGATTGGATTAAAAACAAAGTAGCGGAACTTCAAAACCGAACTTTTCCAAAATCATATCTCTCGATCCCGAATTTAGAATTTAACAAATTTGATTTCAATAGAAAGATCAAAGGAAGCTCTACAACTTCCCTGAAGAACTCAAAATCAAATTAGGTCTCGAAGGATGTTGAAAACTCAATCAAAGATTCTGTCCAAAACAACTTTTCCTAAGCGACTCCCAATTTTTAATCGCTCATAACTCCTAGCTCCGATATCGAAAAATTGCAAACCTTATATCAATAGAAAGATAAAAACATCATCTAAAACTTTCATGAAGACCACTTACTCTAATTCAAACTAAATCCATACGACGAGTGGC
>JANTNU010000006.1:33781857-33808070 GCA_024752395.1 Erythroxylum havanense
AGGCTTGACTGTTAAGGCTTTTGTGAATCATGTAACCCGTATGGGTCTATTTAGATCTTTTGATGCCTTGGATTAGTAGGAGCCTGTCTTTTATGTTATTTTGATAGTAACATTGTATTTGACTATTTTGTTATTCAGTCTACAGACTTTTACTTATAATTGTTGCTATTATTGTTGTTACTATATACTTTGTTGAGATACTGCGAAGATATATTTAAATGTTTGTATATATATGACATTTTGTTAGAGACATTTTGTACTAAGTCTCATCTTGTTGTTCTGAGATATTTTGTTAAATTTCAATTGGCATCTTGAGTGGATGCTTAGGCCATTTTGTTTGGAATTGCACAAACGGATTATCATTTTGTATGCATTTCCTTATGACACATTTTGTTTAGGTCATCGAGGTATGAGTATCTTGCATATATGTTATTAGTACTCCTATCGGGTCTGATTTCTATATTGTTGAGGTACTTATAACCTCATTTTGGACATAATTGAGAGATTGTTGATTCTACTTTGACAGCTTATTGTGGCCACATATTGTTATATTAATCTAGGATTTGTTTATGTTGTTTAATGATATTGGATATGATGTCCAAGTGGGAGAATGATATAATTTTATCATAATTGTGGACTAGCATGATTAAAAAATTATTTTGTACAAATATCGATTAATTAGATGTCAATGGTAATTCTATCTTTAACGTGTCATTGGGTCTGTGTTCATGGGCTTGCTACGATGGGTAGACTTGGCCCATGTATTATAAAGCACAGGAGACCCTACTGCTAGCCAACCTTTAAAATACAGTTGCCTCATTTAAACTGTATGCGTGTTTTTGTTGATTAAGGATTCGGAATAGCAGTAGCAAATCATCTGCATCTTTATCACGTCACTTTACAGAACATTACAATGGATTCAATGTTTCCCTAATTTTCAGGTATTTATCAATCCAATTATTGAATATAGTATGTTGCAATTCTAGGGTTAATTATTTGTGTAGATTAATTATGAAATTAATCAAGAATTTCTTGTTTAATTTTCTTTCATAGCTTAGATGGTTTCTATTTGTAATCATTACAATTTTGCATGTCAGAGTTGTTTATTCTCCTTCAATGCTCCTGCAATTATTTGTGACTGGGATATGTTTAAATAATGCACAAGATTCCGACCATATGTGGAAAACCTTTCAAACATTTTTCTTTACTTGACCATATGACAGTGGAAATCCAATGCTTAAATGTATCACAATGATATCCACTGCACCAAGAATTTCTGAATGTCATCTGTGAGAAGTTAGTGTCGATTTTTCGCAGACATTACTAAGCAATATTGTACTATCTACTTTCGCCTACAAAGCTATACAAGTTCACTACCTCAAATTTTGATGTATTTAGGATTGCTATGGCCTCGAGCTGAGCAGAAAACAGATATGGGCTGATCTTTGGATTTTGCCTGCCGTCCTATTGAAAGACTTCATGCGTTCAGGCAATTATTAACTGTTATTAGAGATTTGTCTTAGCTCTACAATATTTACATGATATTTTCCGGATCTTAACCCTTCATTTGCTTTCTTTTCGATTCTGTGGCACGACATAGAAGTGCTGGTCATGACGTCTGGAACTTCGCATCTAAGTTGCCCGTTTCTCACAATATCAAGGTACTGGATTGTTGTTGTTCTCAGATCAGGGGATTGACCATCGCCCTGTGAAAGTTGCTTTTTTTGATCAAAACAGTGTGGAGTTTGATATACCTGTGATCCTAAAATTCCAGAGCTTCCCTTTAGAAGAAACCAAATTGTCATCACCAAGGAACTCCCATGAAAACCACTTCTCAATTGTTCGATGTGTATCATGTACCACAACATCTACTGTGTTTCCCGCTCTTGCTATCATGCTAGCCGTGTAGATAGAAGCCATCCGGCCTGGAGCCTCCAGTGAGTGTCCGCTTGGTCCATCCACAACTATTACATCCCACTTAAGCTGATAAACTTCTGGTGGTAAATTTTTCAGTGCAAGTTTGCATGTTGAATTTTGTAGTATTCCTGACCTAGGTGCACAGGCCGTGCTTTTCCTTGCATTCTTAAGCAGCTTGTAAGCCTCTTTTGAAGGCATCCGGTGTTCAACCTTGTAGATTCGGGTACTGTTGAATTGCTCTTTGATTGAACTTATCTTCTCAGGATCATCCTCTAGAAAGATGGTGATTCCGCCTGAGTTGATGGAGGAGAGCTTCATGTACTGTGGCTCCAGTCCAAAGATGAGGAGGTTGCACGGGATTTTTTTTTTAACGAGATTGGATAGAAGTTTAAATTCCATTTCTGTTAGATTGGCAGAAGTATTATGTTGAGTTCGTAGGTTGCTAAGCCTATGCGATGGCACATTGTCGCAAGCTGGAGAAGGAGGGGAACATTTTTGTTGTGAAGTATGCAAAGCGGGCAATGGAGAGGAAGAGGTTGAAGTGGTGATTGCAAGCCTAAGAAGTCTAAGGACTGAGATGGTTGATAAAATGAAAACAAGCAAAAGAATATATCTTCTTCCAGGAACGTTCATACCTTGAGTTGCTCTGAAATATTTACGGCCAGTTAGCAGATGGACTTCTGCTTCAGGTGAACTTGGGGATGGAAACGTAACCAGAGGAGCTACAACCAAGCGGTGATGAGGTACTTCTGGGGGCATTTTTCTCTCTTGCCCTGTCTTTCAGCACCAGTCTGCTAAAAACACGTACCCTCTGGAGCTACAGGTGGGGTTTCATGTGACTTTATTGTTATGATTTCTTCCTACAGTGTTCTCTTGAGTGAGGAAGAAGGAAAGGAAAGTACCCTTTGCTTTTGTTTCAAGTTTTATGTTCAATTGAGCTGTCAGCTTGGCACCTAATTGCTGTGCTGACAATGTTCTAATTCACAAATCAAAGCTGCACATATGTTTTCACTTGGTAGTTTGTTTTCCATCATTTCGTTTTGGGATAGTTACGTGTGTTTATATTTCCTTTTCGACCACCGTTTGGTGGGCATGAGTGAAGTTGAAGAATGGTATTCCCTATTGGGTGGTTGCAGGGCCTCTTTCACTGGATTTAGATTACATGGAACACGCCTATCAAGTATTTGATTTATTGTCAAGAGTGCTGTGATGGCCTATTGAAACTCAAATTTCGCTACATCGAGTACTTTAGTTTGTAACTTGCTAACAGCTCAAAGTGAAACACTGTCATGCTTCTGTAGGAATAATTGGAAGCAAGTTTTCTAGGAGCTTTTCAACCTTAAAGGTTGAAGGTTCGAATTGTATTGTGATGAGATAGATTAGAATTTATTCAATATGTATTTAAAAATAGTGACAACAGGTTTTATTAAAGAAAAAAAGAACTTAACACGTCTTATTGACTAGTAGGCCTTGAAGCGATTGGCAGGGTATGCAGGGTAGAAAGTTACTCATTGCTATAATCACGAAGCTCTCTAGAAGTGGTTTACTGGTCTAGTTTCAGATGCCTACGGACTTTTAAGTGAGAGCGGACTTGTTGGGCACCTTTATTATAGTTTATGAAGTTTAATCACCTGTATTATAATCAGAATCCTATTCTTAGACATTGAATTAATGTTTTAAAACTCGGACATGAAGATAAATATATAAGCTGAGAAGTTTAAGGTTTAAAAAGTTTAATCATTATATTATAAATCATAAAATTGAGTAAATATTAAGTAAAATTAAAGAATTTAAAATATGATTGAAAGAGAATGTTCTTACTTATTGAAAATTTTTAAGTTTAATTGAAAAATATATTGTTAAATAAAAATTAATTGATTTATTTTAGTTTATAAGAACTTATTTATTTATGAAAATTGACTTATTAATTAATAAATTAATCAATCAAGAGTTATTAAAGTAAAGGGTTAATTATAAAAAAATCTCAAACTTTACTCAATTTTGCAATTATAGCCCGAACTTAAAAAAATAGTAATTAAGTAATTGAACTTTCAATTTTTTAAATTCTAATATGATAGTATATCTGTTAGCGTTGTTGACATGACTTGTCACATCAGACAAAAATCTTAAACACTTATATATGTCAGACTTAATTAAATTTAACTAAATTACATCATTTTAAGATCGAAATCCTTAAACCATACTATTTCATATTAGTGTGAGACAACAATGACACTCTATCATATTGGTGCAAGATGACAACGAGACAGTTTCTAACAATTTGAATGAAATCCTAATTTGTCACCTTAGGCTCTCTTTTTTTATATGTGAGAACATGTTTTAAGGTTTTCAATTTTGGCGATTTCGACAACAAGTTTGGTTTAATCCAAAACGATGAACTTTAGTTAAACTTAATTAGTTAAAAATAAATAAGTTTGGCGTATATAAGTGTTTAATGTTTTTGTTTTATGTGGCAAGCCACGTTAGCAACGTTAACAAAAATACTAACGTCGAGTTAGGATTAAAAAAAATTGAAAGTTTGAGCATTTAAACGTCAACTTTTTAAGTTCAGGCTATAATTGCAAAATTAAGTAAAGTTGAGTTTTTTTAAATAATTAACCCTAAAATAAATTGAACCAAAAATTTAAAAATCGAATCGAAAAGTTAGACGATTCAAAGTTTTTATAATTGAACCGTTTAATCATTGTCTTGAACATATCAAACAACAATTTGACCATTACACATAGGTTTTACATTTCAAGGGAGATTTACTAAATTACTTGGGTTCTACTAAAATCCAATGTTAAGAGATTCGTACGTATCGGTCGGTACTAACCGAAAAACGATACAAAATTTAGAGGTCTGGTGTCGATCGTCGATACCGAAATTTTGCCTGGTAAATATTGATCAGTACCGTAATTTTTAAAAAATTTGGGACTTGTTTGCAAAAAAAAAAAACACCCCCTCCCATCGCCGACATCTTCTATCTCCCCCTCCCATTTTACTCACTCTCTCTCTCTCCCCCCTCTCTTACCAGGTTGGATACAACACCACCTCTTTAAATCTCATCTCTTTGAGGATTTGTCACTTAGTGCAATGGGCGGTGACTCCATCATGATGGAAGCTTCCCTCAAGGCCATCTTTGTGCCAATTGTTGAGGTTGGTGAAGATCTAGAAGAAGAAAAGATAGGAAAACATAGCTGCAGTAAGCAGAAGGTAGCAACAACAAGGGATTGTCTTGGGAAAATTTCATGTGGTAATGATCTAGCAGTGAATAATTTATGCTAAGTGTTACAAAAGTTTTCCTTCAAGCACGAACTTGTCCCATAAGATGCATAATCTCACTTAGTTCTGTCAAAGCAAGATTCAGCCTTGTCTCGTGATCATCAACTAACCCACTTGTTCTCGAACGATTCACGATCCTCACAGTGTTTCGCTTTCACACCTTTGCAAGAAAACTACGAAAGAACTAAATAATTATGGCAACAATAAGAACACAAGAATGATATACGAGTTAAAAACCAACCTTCATTATTTCCCTCAAAGTATACAAAGGAATACTCTCTCAATCTCTAAGTGTCTCCCATACTCGTCATCCTTTCTCGTTGTTGAGAAGAGCAAGACTCAAATGAGCTATTTATAGGTACCTCTAGATGACTAAGTTAAAATCCTAATAGAACTCTACTAGCTAAGATTACAATCTTATTATATCTTATTCTATTAGATTACATCATACTAACCAATAGATGATATCCTCATCCAATTAGGACTCTATATAATAAGATTAAGCTACATCATAATAACAAGATAAAAGATTACACTATCTAGTAATGATCTATCCATATCTAAGAAGATCTCCTCTATCTTCAGATGATCTTTCTATGTGATCTTTATCTCTTAAAGTTGATATTCATCCACTGTGATCTGATCTATCATATCACCCAGGATCCCATTATCTCTATCCGTTGATGATGAGTCATCCAAGCCAATAGCACACTGTGTTGTTCAATACTTACCCATGCCAACTCCAGTAGCTATGATCCATCTACTTGAGCACACACTAAGTCTTTAGTCCTTCAAGAGCCCAGCCTTAGTGAAGTCAGCTCGTACAAGGTTCGAAACTCTCCCAAAACTTGCTCCATACTTGATCTACTTGTTAAATCACCTTGGAACTCTTACATATTCTCATTATTCATATGATCCAGCTAACCTTCCACTCCACATCTATCTCAAGCCTTCTTTTGGTCTCACATTTGAATATTGCGTCTCGTCGAAGATTTCCACCAATGTAAACTAACGCATGTCGACATTATCCCTTTTTCCTCCTTACCTACAAGTCTTTGCCTTGTTTCGTTATTTTGCGTGTCGAACATGTCAAGGCCCGTCAATGCCCACACGATTTTGCTATCTCAGACTTAGGAGTCTAACAAACTACCCCCACAAAAAGAAATCGATGCCCTCATCGAAATAATTTATAGACACACCTCCAAGTGTGGTTTCCTCATAGACTTCTTCATCATTGGCACATCTCCCACATATCATGCTCCCTCTCCATTGAGTTTCTCCTTGCTTTTGTTTAAAAACTCCTTCACAAGGCCCATTGTGCCTAGCACACCAAAACTATTGAGGTAGACTTCTTTCATCCAGTCTTCCTCTCCCTCTCTTTGATCCTTTACAACCATGGAATTTACTTGTTCCTCACCTGTCTTCCGTCTTAGGCATTCTCAAGTAAAGTGCGACCCTTCGCAAATGAAACAAGTAATATCCATGTTTGATTGTTTATTACCTTGAAAAGATTCACCTACCTTCTCCTTGTCTTTCTCCAAGTCATTTCACATCCCACCATTTTTCCTCCCTTCGTAGCTAGTTCGAATTGGTGGTGGCATTTGGAGATCCACCAAGGCATCTATAACCGCTATTACATTTAGAAGGTCTTTCACGTTCTTCCTTCTAAGCTCTATTTGTGCCTAACTTTGCAAACTGCTTATGAAGTTGAACAACTTGTTCTCCTCTTACATATTTTGCATGTTCAACATCAAAAATGTGAATTTCCTCACATATTCCCACACCGATTTGTCTTACTTTAACTTTTTCAAAGCTTTCCTCGCGAGCCATAAAGTGTTGTTGGGGAGGAACTAATTAGTTATCTCCTTCTTCACCTTCTCCCAAGTGTTGATGGGATGTCTTCCAGTACTGATGTCGCTGGAGGTTCTCGTTCTCCACCACAACTTTGCATCCTCTACTAGTACATTACCGAGATTGACACCTTCTCCGAGTCAGTTACCTTTGATGTAGCAAAGTATTGTTCCATATCCCACAAAATTTTTTGAGCTCTTTGGCACTCTGCTTGCCGTAAAAAAATTGTGACTGTCGCACCTTCACCAAAGTGGTTTTCGCTCATCCAATGTCCTGTGTTACAACAACATGTTTTAAAATCGCCATCTCGAACCTAAACTCTTTTTATGCCTTCATCAACTCCTCTATTTGATGCTACAATTGTTGGATTTGTGCCTCTAACATCTCAGATCGAGTGTTGACATATTACATCAAATTGTTTCCTCCCACCATATCGAAATTTGGCTTTGTTACTAATTGTTACAAAAGTTCTCCTTTAAGCATGAACTTGTCCCACAAGATGCATCAACTCTTTTACACGATAATCTTACTTAGCTCTGTTAAAATAAGATTCAACCTTGTCCCGTAATCGTCAACCAACCTACTTTTTCTCGAATTCCTCACGACCATCATAGTATTTCGCTCTCACACCCTTGCAAGAAAACCACGAAAGGATTGAATAATCATGGCAACAAGAACATAAGAAAGAGAAACAACTTAGAAGCCAACTTTCATTACTTCCCTCAAAGTATACAAATGAATACTCTTTCAATCTCTAAGTGTCTCCCACACTCGTCATCCCTTCTTGTTGTTAAGAAGAGCAAGACTCAAATGAGCTATTTATAGGTACTTCTAAATAACTAAGTAAGACTTCTAATAAAACCTACTAGCTAAGATCGTAATCTTATCCTATCTTATCCTTATCAGATTATATCATACTAACCAAAAAATGATATCCTCATCCAATTAGGACTCTATCTAATAGGATTAAGTTATATCACAATAACAATATAAAAGATTACACTTAGGAATGATCTATCCATATCCACAAAGATTTCCTTTATCTTCAAATGATCTTTCCACATGATCTTTATCTATTAAAGTTGTTGTTCATCCAATATGATCTTATCCGGCACATCACTAAGATTCCTTCATCTCTATCTGTTAAGATGAGTCATCCAAGCCAATAGCACACTATTCTGTTCAATGCTTACCCATGCCAACTCTAGTAGCTATAGTCCATCTACTTGAGCACACATTAAGTCCTTAGTCTTTTAAGAACCTAACATTAGTCAAGTCAACTCGTACAAGATTTGAAACTCTCATAAAACTCGAACCATGCTTGATCTACTTACTAAGTCACCTTAGAACTCTCGCATCTTCCTGTCATGTGCGTGTTCTAGCTAACCTTCTACTCGATGTCCATCTTAAGCCTTCAATTGGTCCTACATTGATCTTGCATCTTGTCGAAGATTTCAGCCAATGTGCACCAATACATGCCAATGCTTAACATTGTTCCTTTTCCTCCTTACAAATCTTTGCCTTGTTTCATTGTTCTCCATGTCGAATATTGGTCAAGACTGGCCAATGCCCACACGATTTCGTTATCTCAGACTTAGGGGTCTAACACTAAGCCACATGATTATCTCCTAAAAGGGTTTTGAAGCTTAGTTATCGTTTCGTTTTTTGGTGTCTTAAAAAAATTTCTAAACCTTCTTTTGTTTTTCCTTGAAAAAAATCCCAATAAAAATTTCTTACGTAATAAAACATACGTAAATGATACACGAAAATTTGATAACTTTTTTTCTTAGTTGAACTCGCAATTTAATATTAAATAAATCAAATTTTATTGGGTAATATTGAATGTTAAACTTACTAGCCCAAAAGTAAAGAATTATCATAGAACATGTTAACATAAAGCGATCAAATATGATTGATGTTACCAATTAATTAGATTAATAAACTTTATACACAAAAGTTAAGGTAATTTGATTTCTTGTTCTTTATTTTTGAAATTATATTGACTAAACATATATAAATTAACCAACTTATTTACTCCCATAAATTAAGTCACAAAATTAAATAATTTAAATAATTAGTATTATATCTTAAATCAAATTTCACCTATTGAGTATATGGCAAACTTTTATCTAATAATGAAGCTCAAATCGTTAAACTCCAATTTCGAGTTATTGTTAATAATATATTATAAAAATATTCTTTTTGTTTGATATTTTGATGTAATTACTATTTATTATAAAATAAAATTGTAATATTTTAATACTCTCTATAATTCTAAATTTTATATTTGTATAATGATTAAATAGTCTTTTTCATATTAATTTTGGTTATTATTTATATGTTAAATATTTGAAAATTAATGTTAATAAAATAAATTTTTATTTTAAATTTTATGATTATGATATTTGGATATGGTTGATGTAAAATTATAAAGTATACAATAATATACTAATGGATTATTTTGTAATTTTTAAAAAATTCATGAACTATTTCATAAATTTATAAATTATCCGAAACGATACTCGATATTGACCGATTCTGGTACAATATCATACCAGAACCTAATCTGGCGCCAAGGCCAATATGGTATTCATAGCATTGATAGAATCAAGTTGCATTTAGATCATGATTTAAATGTATAAATATTAAATGGTAAAAATCAAAATTGACCATTATTTTTTAAGCAATATAAATAATAATTTTTTAATTATTTTCTTACTTATTAATGATAATCGCTAATAAGGTCATATAGATGATTACATAATATAATTAATAGGTATTCTTATGTAATGCCAATACAAGTTTCAGATATCTAAGGAATGTAGTTGGAAAGACTAGCAAGAAAACAAAATATAGGAATAGGTAAAACCAGTAGATGAAAGGACAATCTCCCCTGTCGATGTTATTATTAGCATAATAATACGAATCTGATTTGGTGAATATGGTTTTAATTAATTCTGATAGAGAAAAAAGATCAGCATCAACATCAGCTGATTCGAAACCGAATTTAGGATCCGTAATTTGAAATTGTTTTTTCTTATGTACCCTTTTCTCATAGGAGACTTGAGTACAATCATTAAGAAGGAGGTGCCAATTAGGGTAAAAGACTACTACCCTCTCTCAACAACTCTTCGAAAGATTTATTCAATGAGGGTTGGCTCTCTAGAATCTACAATGCGATGATGGCGATGCTTTTTTTTTTTGGATCCGTCTCCAGTTTAAAGGGATTTACAACTTAGGTAGGATATTTAAAGCTTTATGGTTTGTTTCCTCGTTCTTCATGATTAATGGGCTTCGTGTTGAAATAGGAGTCTTCATTCCTTTACCCAAATGGTAAGCAATAGTTCCAAGAGAGGTACTTTCAGGATCTTTCAAAGACGTATCTTTCCATCTATTCTTCTTTCCCTCCTTCTCTAGCTCGAAAGATTTACGTCTCTAATAGGTTTTTCGTACTACTTGTTTTGTTTCTTCGTTCTTCAAACAAACAGGTCATGTTAAGGAGTCTTTTTTCATTGTCCAATTTGGTAAGTCATGGATCTAGAGAGGCGCTTCCAGGAGCTTTCAAAGGTGACTGATTCCTTCTAGTCTTCTTTCCCCTACTGTCATGATTTGGTTGTTTCAAGAATTGCTTGAATGGTTATGTCTTGTTTGAATTACTTGAGTTACTTTGGGAATATTTGTGCTTAGGAAGTTCTATTTACTATACTGATATCTACATAGAGACACCCCATGAGGATTATATTCTCTAAGAGAGTGTCAGTCCTCTGTTACCTACGTAAAGACACCCCCTAAGGATTATTTTCTCTAAGAGAGTGTCAGTCCTTTGTTACTATGTTGCCCCAAATGATTAATAATTAGTTGTTCCCTGATATTCCCTGCTTAAATTGTTAGAGGACTCTTTAAATATTCTATTATTTATCTCTTTTCCAATAGTTTGGAGACAAGTTGCAACTGCTATCATTAGTATTTTTTATCATATTTAGAGAGATGTAGTTGGGATATCTCTAATAAGATATCTGTGAGATTGCGTTGCCTAGTTAAAAGGCCACAAAGATTAGAGATTCTATTCCACACTTTCTTAGCAAACCCACGCTGAAAGAACAGATGATCTCTAGTATGCTCCTCTAGATTGCACAAAATACATTGCTTAGGAGAGGATAGGAATTTCAATCTATCCATAATACTTAGTCTGTTCAATATAGCTAGCTAGAGAAGAAAACTGACATTTGGTTTGAGAACCTTGCTTCAAGTTTGGGAACACCACCCTATTTTAGTTACTGCTCCTTCCATCAGCCTTTTAGCCTGCCTGTTAGTGTTTTTTGAAATAGGAACTCCATCCCATAAGAATATATCATCTTCCCTGTAGTTTCTATATTAGGGAATAGAAAATAGTCTTAGTTTTTCTGATGAAAGCAACCAATTGTCATTCCTAATTATCTCGTGAAGCTTAGCCTTATTTGGAAACCTTCCCAGCATTGATCTAGCCAAATGATTATTAATTAAATCCCTTTGACTAGTCTAGTTATCATACCAGAGAGATATTCTATCTCCTGTCCCAATTTTACATGTAACATGCTATTGAACATCTTCCCTCATCCTAAGAAGTTGGATAAAAAACTAAGAGTAGCCACCCTTACTCTTTAGAGCCCTAAAACTCTCACCCTTTAATATATAGGAATGAATCCATTTGATCCACAGTGAATTTTTTTCATTTGAAATTCTCCAAATTCTCTTGGTAATTAGAAATCGATTGTTCTTGTTGATTAACTCCAATCATAACCCTCCTGCCTCTTTCGATTTGCAACTATGCTTCCAATTCACTTTAGCTATTCCTTTCTCACCTTTTCCTTTACTCCATAGGAACTGCTTCATAAGTTTTTCCACTATTTTAACTAGTCCTTTGGAGAGGAAGATGTAAGAGCACCAATAAACTTGCATAGATATTATTACCGACTTTAAAAGCTAAAGCTTACCTCCATAGGACAAAGTTCTATTAGTACAAGACCCCAACGTTTTCTGAATTTTATCCATTAAAGGTAGACTTTCATTGAATCTTAGTCTCCTAGGAAAAATAGGAATGCCCAAATATAGTAGAGGAGGTTCTTGCTTTGTTATTCCGGTTGCTTGTGACAAAGGAAAGTGTTAAGTGATCAACACTTTTAAAGAGTAAGAAGAAGCTTTTGTGAAAATTGATACTCAATCCTAACAGCTCCTTAAAACTAAGGAGAGTACTCATCAATAAGGAAACTGAAGGAACACTTGCCTTACATATAAGTATAAGATCATATGCAAAATATAAACTAGTTAGTGAAAGCTTCTACATTTAGAATCATATCTGAAATTGGAATCAAAGGAAATGTTGTGTTTCATCATAAGGATGAAGACCTCCATGCAAATAAGGAATAGGTAAAGGAAAGAGGGTCCCTTTGCCTAAGTCCTTTTTTTCCCTTTAAAAGTCTCCATAGGGTATCCATTAATCAGAATTCCATATGAGGTAGTTGAGAAACATTCCTAAATCCATTTGATAATTTGTAGGGAATTTCATAGCTTTTATAGTCTTTAGCAAGAATCTCCAATTAACACTATTGAAAGCTTTTTGTAGGACCACTTTAATAGTGTAGTTTTGAGGGCTTCTTTTCTAAGTGTACCCTTTTAAAAGTTACTGTAATAGAAGAATATTATCACCAATATGTGTTCTTCTCATAAAAGCTCCTTGGTTCTCACTTATTAGTAATTGAAGAACTTCTTTCATTTTATTTGTCAATATCTTGGCTATGATCTTATAAAGAAAATTTGTGCAAGATATAGGTCTGAAATCATTCCAAGTGATCGAGTTAGAGCTCTTAGGGATTAACATAGCAAGGTCTTATTGATCTCCTTTAGTAAAACCCCCATTTTGGAAAAGCTCCTTGATAGCATCCTTTACCAAACTTCCAATGTTCCCCCAAGTTTTCTGGAAGAAAAACTCATTCAATCCATCAGGGCTCGAAGCCTTGGATTCATTCATGTTGAAAATCACCTTCTCTATTTCCTGATCCATGACAAGGCTAATTAGTACAGAGGCCTTTTATTTAGGAATCCTGGCTATAATGTATTTCCTAAGGTTCACTCCATTGCTAGCAAAGCAACCTTCTGTGCCTAATAGGTTCTGGAAATAAATCCTAGCTTCCTTAGCAATTTCAGCCTCTTCAAATATAGTTTCCCCAGTTTCAGATTTTATTGAAGTAACTCTTTTGATATTTCTCATGACTGTCACTGAGTTGAAGAAAATTTTAGTACATCTATCTTCGTCCTTAATCCAATTAATTTTGGCCCTCTACTTCAATAAAGAACATTGATTATCCACCATTTGCAAATAGGACTTCAGAACTTCCTTTTCAGTTGTAGCTAGATTGCTATCAGTTGGGCTATTTGCCAAGGATTTCTAGATTATTGATAACTTGATTCTTGCTTCCTTGACCTTTTTTGTGAAATTTTGCCCTCTCCTTAAATTTAGCAACTTTAATTCCTAATTGTAACATCTCGTTATCTATGTTAAGGCTAGAATAGTAAATATAATAAATTTATGTGAAATTAGGAAAAAGCACGTCATGTATAAGTTAATTGTGACATGCACATTTATTTTGCACATTCATATGATTATACATGCATTCATTGGCATTTCCGGGTAAATTGGTTTATAAATAAAAATTGTGGATTAAATTGGAGTGTATTAAATGCGATTTGGTAATTTTTGTATATTTTGAATATTTTGAAATTTTTTGTGAATTATCTGAGTTGAAAATTTATTTGGTGATAATAGTTATTATTTTGGAATTTTTGGTGAATTTTAAAATTTTCTAAAAATTTTGGGATATTTTGGACTAATTATGGTGTGACACGTGGTAACATATGTCTATGACAAATGGCTTTTATATGTGGTGACATGTGGCAATAATACATACGTGACAAATAACAAATTGCTATTATGACAAATGGTGCATTGGTGGAGACAAATAGCACACGTGAACGACATACAATGAACTCACGTATTATTATGTTTTAGTTAGGATGAAACCACTGTAGCTTCTGTTCTCCACTGAAACACTCAACACTGCAATTCTCTTCCCTGCTCTTCATCACCGAATAGCAACTTATTATACTTTTGTGTTGTTGATTTCTCTTTCAGTGCTGGAGTAATTGTTGACTCAAATAAGTGATTTTAATGTTGTTTCCACTGTGTAAATGAATATGTGTATGCGAGGTTGGAGAAGTGTAGTTTCAGTACTGAATGAACTAAAAAAAAGATTTGTAAAAATATGGATATGTTGTTTTTCATGTTTGTGGAACAATATGACATAAGGTAGTATTGAGGTGAATTTCAAGCTAGTAGAATCTTTAAACTGTGTTTAGGAAGAGTGCAGAAAGTCAAAAAAATGAAACAAGTGTAGTAAGCATGAAAGCGCAGTAGAGAGAGAGAGAAGGAATATATGGGATTTCGATATTATGATTGTTGAAGTATAAATGTGATTCTGACTTATTTAGAGAGTGATTTGAAGTTAGAAATGCATGATTAAAAAGTTAGAAGGGTTGTGTTTAGTCTGGAGAAAATTGAAGAAAAAAAATGCAAAGTGAAGTTGATGAACATGCTCTGTTTCTGTGATATATGCGTTAATGTTTGGGAAATGTTAGGGATAGATTTATGTGAAGTTAAAGTTTAAGAAAACATAGAGTATAATGAGGTGTGGTGTTTTAAAGAGGAAAATGATAGAAAACATGGGTAGTTGTGATGGAAAAATAAAAAAGAAAGATGCAGAAAATGGAATATGCTAACGTGAACAATACAATATTTGTTATGTATGTAAAGAATTTTGGATTTTTGGATTTATTTGTATTGGGGTTAATTGTGATGGAAGTAGAAAACAAAGTGGTTTATGTAGCAGATGTATTAGCTGTGATATGTAGGAAGGAAGCCAAAAAAAAAAAGGAAAGAAGAAGAGGAGAAATGTAGTTCGGTGATCTGGGTTTGATGAAGAAGATAAAGTTGGCTTGTTAGAGAGAGAAAAGGTGATGGTTTATCTGTGTGGTTTAAAAAATTAGAGTATTTCATTGAACAGCCCTAAGTCTTTTGCCTATAACTTTTTCATCCGAACTCTAAATAACTTGAAACTTGGACCAATGGATTCCTAAGAATTTTTCTTTCTCTCCATAAAAATTTAGAGTTATTTGAATTGATTTGAAAGTGATTGATGGGATGAAAGTGTGGAAGTCTACTGGAATGTTATGAATTGAAAATTTTTCATGATCATGCTTCGGTTTTCTAATTATAACTTGAGTTGTAGATTTCTGAATGAGTTGATTTTTGATTCATATTAAATTAGAGACATAAGTATACAACTTTTGTGGAGAAGTAAAATTTTAATTCGGTCTCTATGATTTTCAAAATTGGCATGCAATTGAGTCTCAACTTAGGATGTAGCACTATTAGAAACAGAAATCTTATCCTATGGTTATTGAATAAACTGTATTGATGTGGGCCGAATTAGACTGAGTTATCTTCACCAACATTTTAGCTTATTCTCTTAGCTTTAAATTGGTATACATTTGTATTTTTTGGATATCTGAGCCAAAAGATATGAGTTGTACAATTAGAGGGTATGATTATGTACTAGCCAAAAGTTCAAATGTGCATAGCCTGTGGTATTTTGTGCATAACTCATTAAATACTAAATCAAATTGGATGATCTTGGAGTCATGAGAAACTTAAGACATTGTAGAACAACTTTTCAGAAGGAAGTGTTGCCTAATTTTGTCATTTATCCTATCAAATTAATTATGCAAAGTTGACGCCGAAATCATGTGGGTAGAAAATCTGAAGTGGTCAATTAAGTTATGTAATTGATTTCACATTGTTTTATTTTAGCCCAAATTATAAGTATCGAATGATATTAATGAGGGCTTTGATATCTGATCGATTTGATGATGAAAATTAAAATAAGATACCCGGAATTGTCATTGAATAATGCATTATGCATATTTTATTTATTTAAATACATGTGCATAAAGGAATATATTTTCAATTGTGCAAAATGTGATATTTGTGAATGTGTTATGTATGTTATAGAGGAGCGTATCGGATGTCAATCAGACATTGCCGGACCATCCAGGTTATAGCTTTTTGGAACGTACTGTGAATCAACCTAGATAATTTCCTAGGATTGATTCGATTTGAATTTAATTTGATTTGTTAAACTTCCAATATTTTTGAACTGTTTGTGAGTTGCTTTTGGATTCTGAACCTGAGGTCCGAGGAGTTTAATAGTTGGGCATGTATTGGGAGTGTTTTGATTTGATATGAATTTGACATTTGATTCTCAACGAAAGTTGAATGCCAGACTTAGATCCGATGACTGTAAAATCTTGTCCGAGCATTTGTATAGGATTGTGATATATGAGATATTCAGAAATTGCTGCATTTCATAAAATGTATGCTCAGATAAAGGTGTTGTGACTTGAATTGCCAATATGAAGCGCTTTCACTTAGAACTTTGTTCTGTAATTTTTTTATTTTACACGTAAAGCTATACTCCGTGATTCTGTTTGACTGAGCCCTATAGGCCGATATTTGTATAAGTTTGTGATAGGCACTCGGTCACGACAATAAGAAAGAAGGTGAGTCACATGCATATAACATTATAAGATTGAAATTTATTAAATGATTTGCAAAGCTGAATGAGTGATAAATTGATGTGATTTATTTGCTATGCTTAACAATGTGAACTGTATGATCTTATGATATACCATGTTGTGTGAACATCTGGAATGTGTTTATGATCTGAATGAGTGTCTGTAAAATATGTATTATGTGTATGTGATCAGGTGAAATCATCAATGATGGTTCACTCATTGAGTTCGCAAAATTCATAACAATTACAATGTGAGTTTTTAGGTACGAGACAGGAGATCTAGTTCTTTAGACGGGACCCTTTGGATTTTGTTGTGGCTCAGAGGTCTGTCAGTTGGCTTCAGGAATGTTGTGACTTGTGTTTGTTGTTGTTGTTACAACCTGTACGAGGTTATGTAAATATTTGTCTAAAAAAATAGTGTAAATTTTGTAGATTAATGCAACTAATGGTTTTAAAATTTGTTGACTTTTAAATGATGTTAGTTGATGTCATGTGTAAGGTGGAATTGTTTTACTCTAACATATCATTATCATAGGTTATGTTCCTAAAAGTTTGGATATGACCCTATGGTAGTGGAATGTTGCATGTTTGATAGCCTTAAGCTTTTGCACACACATAAATTACTTACTGTCATATATCTTATGCTCTAATCCTTTCATAATAGCTTCTTGAAACCCCTCCACATTAACCAAAAAATTATTAAATCTGAAAGGTTGGTGGATTCTAATCATTTTAAACAAGTTATGCACCTTGATAGGGGTATGATCAAAAATTCCTGGGTTTAGGAAGTTAGCTGAACTCTCCGAGAGTGTAGTTAACCAGCCCACATTCACCATTACCCAATGAACTAGTTAGAACATTGTTTGTTTGACTAGGTGAATTTATGACCTTCATATTTTAAATCTGTTAATTCCACTTCTTGCATGTAATCAAACATATCTATAGTGTAATTGAGTAGATTGCAGTTCCCTTCTGCCTCTATTATGTATAGATATTATGTATAGAGTAGCATTAAAATCCCCACTAACTATCCAAGGACCCCTAATTGAGGCTTTGAGTCTTCTAAGGGAGTTTCATAATTTAGTTCTTTGAAAACCTGTATTAAATTCGTAGGCAAATGTAGCAAGAGCAAAACTACTTTTCATTTTGAATTTAAGCCTCATGTGAATGAAGTTGATTGGTTTCCAGTACTTCCACTTCCAATAAGTCTCCATCGTAAACAATTGGTGATACATTGCCATTTGCTTCCCAAACAACCTAACTTATTCATATTAGCTTCCCTAATTTTTGTTTACAACAAACCAAATACAAAAGGCTTTTCCTTTAGAACAAAATCCCTTTCTGCATTAAGCTTAGAATGATTATTTATTCCTTTTACATTCCATACTATAAGGGTCATATAAGATTACTTTTCCCTTTACTATTCCTATTACTTTTCCGTGAACTTACTTGCTCAAAATGTTCCTCTTGAGTAGTTCCTTTCTGCTGCTCTTCCAGCTGTTGGGTATGCTCATTGAGTTGAATTTCCTTGTCTCTATAACAAGGATTTGTCTCGCCCATTTCCTTTTCACTTTCTTGGTTGTTCCCTGACATCTTGTGGGAGGTAGTCAAAAGTTGCTATTGAATTTCCACATGTAGATATGAATCTAGAAGGATTTCTACTAAGGTACTCCTATCCTTTGTGGTTAATTCACTTTCAGCCTGACCCAATCCATCTTGTCTCACAAGGTTATTTGAATTATACTCGGTTTCCTCCAACCCTTTTTATCTACAGTATTTTGCTTCTTTAAACTTGTCACTTGCTTTTTCAAACCCGAACCTTGCTTCTCCAACCCCGACACCTCCCAATAATCTCCTCTAGCGAAAAATTTCCCTATTAGTTTTCATTCTTTACCTTGTGCTTTTATGGAAGGCCTCCATTGGTATATGACCAAAACCTTGTCTTCTCTGACCGAATGCCCATCAGCCAATCTTAGGATAGGAATGCTTTCTTTTATTTCCTTAGAGATATCCATACTCATGCATAATCGTGCATATCCAATTTATTTTCTCATGCAATGTTTTCATCCATACAAATTGGTTTTCCCATATAACTATCTAGTGTACTCAATCCATTAGTTGTCTAATGTTCGAAAGGAATATTGTAGATATTGACCCAAAGAGGAATGTTTTTCAATTTAATTTTCTCTATTTTCATGCCTGGTTGCCAATTTTAAAGAAATGAAGAAAGTTGAGAAATGTATCGAGGGTCTTCTTTAATTATCTTTTAAGTTTCTGATTTGGATGAGAAGGTAAAGATTAGATTATCTTCCTCTATTAACATAACTTCCATTAGCCTTCTACCTTTTCAATTTCTCAGGATTCAAGCTTGTACTACTTCCCCTGACCTAACTCCCTCTTGTAAAATGTCTAGGCTTGGAGCTACCATAGGTTTCCCTTCAATCTTTACTGGTGGACAGTAGATCAAGGAAGAATCCGAATTGTCTCCTACAACTTGTTTCTAAGTCTTTCTAACCCATTTGTTCTATGGTTGCACACTGTCAGATGGAAGTGGAAAGACACTCGTTGGGGGGGTGGGATGGGTTATTTTGGTCTGTGAGTTGAGCTGGGAACAAAGAGGGGATAAAGGAGGGATAGAGCTGGAGGAATTGGTTAGCGATAGGGGTGGGAAATCTATCTCTATTATAGTCGTGAATAATAGAGTCTATGTTTTGTTTTGCAGGGAAGATGATGTCATCAAAGACAATGCCAGAAGAAGCTGAGAAGGATGGGTGAAAATGAAAGAAAAAAAAGCAGAAGAAGAAGAAGAAGAAGAAGAAGAAGAAGAAGAAGAAAAAGAAGAAATGGCTGAGGAGATGAAGCTGGATTCTGTAAACTAGAAGCAGATCTACGGGAGTTGTCTACATGTTTCGATGGGGATGTTAGTTAGCATCTGGAATCCCCATATGCTAATATACAAAAAAGTGGAACAAAATTTTAATATATTTTTCAAAATTATAATATCACAAAGTATTTTTAATAACTTAAAATAATAATTTTAAAAATGAATAAAATTATAAAAGACTTGTTTTATTTTTTCGAAAATATAATATTTTACTTCCTGAAAGCTACAGCAGACAATTGCTATCGCCAGGGTAGAAACTTTCATGAATCAAGGTGGTGTGTACCCGCAAGAGCTTCTCTTGCTTGCATAATCATATTCACAGGCTTTTCTTCTGACTTTGTCCTTATGAGAGGTCGTTGCCAAGGCATCTAAGAATGGAATAATCTGATTTCATTGCCGTACGCATGATTCCTGGAGTTAAAAAGTGGAAACTTGTTTCCTCTGCAACTTTTGCCCAAATGTCATTAGATGAACCCCTAGTATTCTATTGCCATGTTTAGTTTCTGAAATGACCTCAGCATACGTTGGGTTTTCATACTTTGAAACCCTTTTTTCTACTGAGAAAATGGTTAACAAAGTCGGAAATTTTGGTGGGGGAAAAGTTTTAAGCCTTCGTACCGAGTCCATTCCATTCAGGGAAGAGCTCCCGTGCACATTTCGCTCACATATTGACTTTCATTGTTGGAGAGAGGAAAGTTTCTTGTTTTATAGTGTAGCAGGACCTTTCTGCAGTTTCTGCAACTCTTGATTCACCAACTTTCATCAGAAAAAGCAATTAATAGGGATGATATACAAGATTTTTGGTACACAATCAGTACCCTTTTTCAAGAACCACTCATAGGATCAGGATTAACACTGTTTTTCACCAAAAAAAAACCCGACTTTCAAGAGTCAGCATTATTAATTTTCCAAATTCCTGCAGATTCTTAGTGAGCATATGATTTCACGATGGTAAGAAATTCTGAGGGCTTGAAAAACTACTGGTCTAGATGACTTTGCACCAGGAATGTCTACAGCCCAAGTCCTGTTTGCTTTGGCATAGAAGGCATTTAGAAAGTTACGCCACCATAAAGCCCTCTCTACCTTGTCGCCTAAAGGTCATTAGGGTCGTTTTCCATTCACTTATTTTATTACCTGGAAGTTGGCTTTTCTTCCCAACTTTGATACATATTTATTTTGAAGTTTGCTGTGTTTGCTTTCCTTCAAGTATTTAATTACTCCTCAACTAATCCTTGAATCCGCAAATCAGTCAAGTAACCACAGGCATATTCTTCTAAGGTTCCCAGTTCATAACGTTGCTGTTGTCACCGTGGGGCTCCCCTCCTTTTTACATATTGTGAGTTGTCTTTAGTTTCTTACTACCCAACAACCAAACCCCAATCTGCAGCTACTCTCTAAACCTGCTCCCCTTTCTTTTCCTGTTTCAAGCATTCCATTTTCAGTTTCTATCATAACAGTTCTGATAAATTTCCTTACCAAAGTTGTTGTTATCCAGTTTCTGCTTTGATCCTGTCTTCGAAAATTACTCCTATGATACTGCTTCTTTCCTACACATTTCCTGTACAGAATTGGATTACAATACTATACTGAGAGTACTGCCTATATTATACCTGTGTATTATCTTCTAACTTTTGTCTGTATCATCAGATATACAAATGTTGGTTTAAGACAGTAAAGAAACCATTTCCCTGTATACAAGACTATTGAAGAATATAGGTACAATGGGGAGGAATACTGACGAAAAGATTGTTTCACATGCAGGATCTCAGGTGATATATAAATAAACTATACCGTTTGTCTCCCATACTATACCAAAATTCTGATGAAAATGCTCATAACAAGCAGGGAAAAATGGAAGGTCAACGAAAGAAGTCCCTTTTTGCATCTATTTCCAAACACCCTGCAGAAAGTTGTAGACCGAGCAGTATGGTTGTAAAGGTAAGTTGATCTCTGAACCACGTCTCCAGTAATTTTCTTTTTTCTAGGCTTCTAAACTGTGAGAAGCTAACTGGAATTTTGGTTGTTGGCATACGAATTTGTTTAAAACAGAAAGCACATGCTGTAATCCCTGCACATATTGTAGCAGAAGCTATATCAACATTCAGAGGTCTTGATCTGAGATGGTCGGGTCCTATAACACCAACAGAGATGAGATATGTTGAACAGTATGTGTTGGCAAAGTACCCCCAATATGCTGGTCTTATTGGAGAAAAAATAGATCTATCTACTCTTTGTATCAATGAAGAGACCTCAGAAACTGCAAGTGATGACAGGCGAAAATCGCCTAGGAGTGGCCTAAGAGAGGCCTGCACACCCACTTTTGGTAGCAATCTACCTGATTTGGATAGAACTCAGTTAGAGCCATCAAGATTGCTTGATATTCTCACAGAGAAATCCTCATTTCCAGGTAGTTTCATCTCAATACCAGAAATCCAAGCTCGAAACAAAGTTTTGAAGCATTGTGGATTGCCTGATGATGAGTATCTTGTTCTGTTCACACCAACCTACAAAGATGCAATGATGTTGGTAGGGGAGAGCTACCCTTTCTTCAGAGGAAATTTTTACCTGAGTATTATTGGCGAAGAATTGGATTACGTTCGAGAGTTTGCAACTTACAAGGAATCAAAAGTGATAGTGGCACCAGAGACATGGTTGGATTTGAGGATAAAGGGATCCCAGCTTAGCCAGTATTTTAGGAGGAAATGTAAGCACAGCCAAAAGGGGCTATTCTCTTATCCAGCTGACGTTGAAGGGACTCGTTATTCGATGCATTGGGTGTCAGAAGCTCATAGGAATTCATGGCATGTTTTACTAGATGCGACCGGGCTGGTTGCTGGAAAGGACCGGTTGAACCTAACACTTCACCGTCCTGACTTTGTCTTGTGCAGTCCTGACAATACAGAGGCCAATCCTTCTAACATCACTTGCCTTCTTGTTAGGAAGAAATCCTTTGACTCTACAATAACTGTTGCTTAGGCTAATAAGGAAGAAGAGGTATAGATATGTGAATATGTCCAGAATCTTCAGGCTGCTAAACAATATCAGTACATGACACTGAACCTTGAAGTTTTAAACACGAATTTGGGATCACTTACCTTCACAACTGACATCTTTCCATGGAATTCTTTTTTACCTTCAGATGAGACTCGGATCTGTTTACCATTATCACTCTGTTTATTGCAGTGAATTTCCTACCTGATCCCTGCAAATTGGGATCCTATTCTTTCCCACGTTTCTGAACAAGGATAAGCAAAACATATAGAGGGCAATTTGATAGTGGGCGGGAATTGGATGTCCTGTCAACTGAGTCTCTACAAACGAGAATGTTGGACTTCATTCTGCTTGAGTGGTTGCTTACCGAAATAGGCATTCCAAGAAATGGAATTCCGGCCTTATTTCTACTGTTTGAGCTTCAGCAGCATTAAATTTCATCATAAACTGAACAGGGTCTATCCCGCCATCAGCTGAGACTAGCCTAAAATTGTGCACTCAAGCTGAGACTGCTAGGCTACGATTAGACAATAGACACAGGAAGGACAAAGAAATGATGCGAACTGTCTAGCCTCTCACTCTCTTTCTGTGTTGCAAGGAAATTTCAAGACTTCTTCAGTACATCTCTTTTCCTTTTGCAATCTAAATCATCAGGATTCAGAACTTCTTTGTAAGCCCCGAGTAACATATTGCAACTTGGATGAAGTAATATTGGTTCCTACTTCTTACCATTTCGTTTTAAATCATGCAGTTTCGATTTAGGATAATGCAGTATATTCATTTTCCCTGTGCGAGATGTATAAGATTTGAATAGAACACAGGACTATGATGGTAATACCAAAACCAGTGAAATATATTGATAGCAGAATATAGTTGTTCCACAAAAAGCGTAAGAAAGGGTAACTAATTAAGAGAAAACCCTGCCATAGCTTAATGTTAGGCGTGGATTCCTACATTACATACAAAAAAAAAAAAAAACCTGCTGCTGAAGAAGGATTAGTACTTAGTTCTACCATCACCTTCAACTATGACATCTTTAAATGCCCCGCCACTTGGGATCATTGGCAGCACATGCTCTTGATGAGGAACAATTACATCCAATAAGTATGGTCCTGGCGTGTCCAACATTTTCTGAATAGCTGCTCTCACATCTTTCATCTTTGTGACACGGGCAGCAGGTATTCTGCAAGCCTCTGCAAACTTTAACATATTAGGAAACACTTCAGACTCTCTCGAAGGGTCACCCAGGTATGTGTGAGCACGGTTAGCCTTATAGAACCTGTCCTCCCACTGGACCACCATACCCAAATGTTGATTGTTTAGAAGCAATATTTTAACGGGGAGATTCTCCACTCTAATTGTTGCCAACTCCTGGACATTCATGATGAAACTTCCATCACCATCAATGTCCACAACAACTGCATCTGGATTTGCAACGGCAGCTCCAACAGCAGCAGGTAAGCCAAAACCCATGGCTCCAAGTCCTCCTGATGTCAGCCACTGTCGTGGCCTCTTATACTTGTAAAATTGAGCGGCCCACATCTGATGCTGCCCAACCCCAGTGCTTATGATTGCATTACCATCTGTTAACTCATCAAGAACCTGAATGGCATATTGGGGACTGATTTCTTCCCCAAAGCTCTTGTAACTCAAGGGGAACTTTGCCTTCTGCTCATTCAACTCTTCTCTCCAAGCACTAAAATCCAACTTTTGCCAATATTCTTTATTTCCCAAAATCTTATTCATCCCTGACAGTGCCAACTTCACATCCGCACATACGGACACATGAGGCTGCTTATTTTTCCCAATTTCAGCTGAATCAATATCAATATGAACAATCTTGGCCCTATTAGCGAAAGCCTCAAGCTTCCCCGTCACACGGTCATCAAACCTGACCCCCAAAGCAAGCAACAAATCACTGTTATCCACAGCATAATTCGCATACACAGTACCATGCATTCCAAGCATTTGCAAAGACAATTCACCTCCAACTGGATAAGCTCCAAGTCCCATCAGAGTACTTGCCACCGGAATCCCAGTCAACTCAACAAACCTCCTCAACTCCTCACTCGAGTTCAAGCACCCACCTCCAACATACAACACAGGTTTCTCACTCTCAGAAATCAACCTAACAATCTGCTCGAGAAGATGCACATCCGGACTTTTAGGCAACCTAGATGCATAACCAGCTAAACCAATCCCAGTATTCCAATTAGGAACAGCCAATTGCTGTTGTATATCCTTGGGAACATCTATCAACACCGGTCCAGGCCGTCCCGAGGTAGCCAAAAAGAAGGCTTCACTAACAATCCTAGGGATGTCATCGACATTAAGCACCAGAAAGTTATGTTTCGTTATAGACCTTGTTACCTCGACAATAGGGGTCTCCTGAAAAGCGTCAGTACCAATCATGCGCCGAGGAACTTGTCCAGTAATAGCAACAATGGGCACGCTATCAAGGATCGCATCAGCAAGGCCACTCACGAGATTGGTCGCTCCGGGGCCTGAAGTCGCAATACAAACGCCTGCATTGCCGGAGGCGCGCGCGTAGCCCTCTGCGGCGAAGATGCCACCTTGTTCGTGGCGGGGAAGAACGTTCCGAATAACGTTGGAGCGCGTCAGAGCCTGGTGGATCTCCATTGAAGCACCACCAGGGTACGCGAAAACATCGGTCACGCCTTGTCTCTCGAGGGCTTCCACGAGAATGTCCGCTCCTTTTCTGGGCTCGTCGGGGCCGAACCTCTGAGGCGGAATCTGGGTAGTGGTGGTGGTGGTGGTAGGCACGGCGGTTTTCGCGGCTGCCGGAATGGAGCCTTTTGATGGCAGAGAATTGGAAATGTGCAGAGAGCGGGAAGGAGTGCATTTTTCATGAGTAAACGAGAAGGTGGAGCGAGGAGTGAGCAGTGGGGAGCTGGCGGTGGTGTAGATGGTGCTTTTTGCATTGGTTATGGTTGTCGTTGTGGTGACGGCGGCCGCCATTGTTGAGAAGGCCAGAGCAGAAACAGGGACCAGAGCTAAAGTGTGTGACTGTGGTGAACAGAGAGAGAGAGATGTATATAGACACAGGGGCAGAGCACTACTCATTAGAGGTGAGCTCACGTGACCTATATTTCTTTATTACTGCAAAGTGCAAACTAAACACGTAGTAATGTCACGTTTACTTGGTGTGCTTGTTTGAGGGTATGAAGAGAGAGGAATGGGTATGGAATGAAAAAGAAAGCTTAGTTGGAGGTTATGATTATTGGACTTATACTTTCATTCCTTACTTTAGGGTATTGCTCCATTCCTTTCCATTATGAGAGGAATGAATGGAGAGGAATGGAGTTATTCCTAGTTTTGTTAATGTTAATGTTTTTTTGGTTTAATAAGGTTTGATATCTTTTAATTAATATTATAATTAATTAATTAATTACTGACATTATAATTAATTAAAATATAATTTATTCATTAATTAAAATATTGTAATTAATTAATTAATTAAAATATAATTAATTACAATATAATTCATTCATTATTTAAAATATTATGATTAATTAATTAATTAATTAATTAAAATATAATTAATTACAATATAATTCATTCATTATTTAAAATATTATGATTAATTAATTAATTAATTA
>JANTNU010000006.1:33815648-33830531 GCA_024752395.1 Erythroxylum havanense
CTGAAAATTCATAAATTCATTCCGCAATACAAAAAGTTAAATAATAATAAAAATTCAATTAATTAAAAATGTATTTTAAAATCAATTTTTTAAATTAAAATAAATGGTCACGTAAATTAAATTAAATTTATTTACGTCAAATAATACTTAAATTTTGATTAATAAATAGTTAATAAATTTAAATTTTCAAAATTATTTTTCTTCTGCTTCTTATTTTAAAATAAAATCTTAGCAATTTATTTAAAGATTTCATAATATTATAAAATTGAGAAAATTTTAAATTTTGAATATAAATTTAAAAAAATGTAAGTACAACATTCGTAATTTCCTGCCTATCTAATAAACATAAGCACTATATAATTAGGCAACTCATTATCACAGTTATTACAATGTAGTATTCTAATGAACCACTGAACAAATCAAGTAAAGCTCTCCAATGTAGTATTCTAATGAACCACTGATTTATAAACCCACAAATTATATATATATATTGCAAAGATTTATAATTCAAATTTTGAGTTAACTTGTGAATGCAATAGGATATGATAAGAATTAGAGTATATTTAAATTTATCTATTATAGTAATATGAATAAATTCGAACACAAAAGAATGAATAATTTGGTTTTTGTTACATATAACTTAAAGCTTCTAGGAAATGTATGCTATTATCATTATCAAATTAAATATAATTTCTTGCAATTTTTTATATTCTTAATTTTATTTGTTTGCTAGAACTTTTAATAGAACAAGTGATTGTATAGATCTAATTTATTTTGACCATATCAATCTTTCAGCAGATTGGCTTTCTAACGAACTAAGTTTGATAGATGAAAGTAACTTAGAAAGTAATCTTGGAGGAAAAAGTATTAACATGTCAATGAATTTGCAAATTTGAGGGATAAAGATTTTGTACCAAATACAAATTGAAGTTAATGTAATTTGATTGAATAAAGTCTCAAGTTTTTCATTTTTTCCTTTTTTTTTAATTTCACTCTCATATGATGCATATGCTAAATTCTATATATGATATATAAATATAAAAATTTTAATTGTAAATATTTTTATTTCAAATTTTACATATACTGGACTGTGTTCCTTGATACAAACTCTTATTATATTATAATAATGTTTTGATGTGCTTATTCTATTTGATACGATGTAAATTATAACATTTTAAATACTTTACATTATTTTAGTTTTATATTTGTAAGATAATTAAATAATTTTTTGTCTTAATTGTGGCTATTATTTATATGTGAAATATGTAATAAATAATATTAATAGAAATAAAGAGATAGTTGTTATTTTAAATTTATATTCTTATAATTTTTGGAGATATGACTGATGCAAAATTAAAAATTATGTAGTACAATATATTAAAAGGTTATTTTTTAATTTTAAAAAATTATCTGAAATAGTACTTGGTATTAATCGATACTAATATCGTACTGTACTAGAAATATATTCGATACCGGTATTAGTACCAATACAGTATTCATAATATTGGGTTATACTCCGGTTGTGAAACAAAAATTATAAATAAAACAAGCATAATTATAAGTGTAACTGTGAATTGTTATTGCAATTAAAAATGTAAAGGTAATTGACTAATTGTGATAGACCGGAGAAAAACTGGAAGATTGCATGGTTCTCTGTATCATGGACATCTTAAATAGTTCACATTTCGGAATTCAATCCTTCCAATAACATCATTCAAACATCAATGTATCGACATTGATGAGCTCAGGATAGATGTTATGATGGAAAATCTCTTTCCTCTATATAAAAGATAGCAACTCCTATCATCTATAGGTTTTCTGGGCATTCTACAACTTCGAAGGAAGCTGAAAAGCCACCTGTGTATGTGAAAGAAAATAAACTAAATCCAGTTTTCAGGATTCTCCAAAGATTACTTAGGTTCCTATACTGTGGACTAACCATCTAATCCAAACCTCACTTTCTATACCGCCTCCGTTTATACACCAAAATCACCTTATTCTTTGTAACTTCTGCTTTATCACTTCTTGCAGAAACCTCAACATGGTTTCCCTCGGATATGTTTTCACATTTTACCAATTCTTCATCCTCCAACTTTTTGCAATCCCCATAATGAGATTCTTCCTCAGCTTTATCAGCAGTCTTTATCGTTTCTTCTACCTCAACTTCTGTTAGTACCTGAAGTAGTTCCATAGGTGTAGATGCTGGATCAAGCTCCCAAAAACCCTGTGGAGCATTGTGGCCCTCCTGACCTGTTAGCAAGTACGAGGGGACCATGTGGGAAAACCGAAACATCTCTTCTTTTGGAATTGTTCTGATTCTACTGGGGTCAGAATGCTTGCGAAACACTGCCTTGTAACCCACAACTTTAACGAGCGGAACAACAGTTACTCCCCTTTCCTCAATGTAGTCTTCGAGCACTTCCACCATGCTGTACTTGTGTATAACTTCTTCTGGGGTGAGCTCATTCCATTTGGGGGACCAATTCTTATAAAGAGCCCAAACATCTCCCTGCCTGGGATAGATTTTAATCGTCCCTCTAAAACCCTTTGTCCAGTTAACTTTGTGAGAAAAAGAGTTAAGAGACTTATTGACTTCATGCTTGCCTATCCAGAAGTCCCCAATCGTCTTGTAAAAGCCTGAACTGATCCAGTTTATTGGGGCCAGTTCATGGTTACTTTTGGAGTTAAGCCAACTGATCTGCACTCCGAATGGTTTCATTGACATCACCTGCTGAATCAGAGCATAAAAGCGAGGCATCCCATCATCATCATCGTAAACAGCCCAAACCTGGTTTTTTGCAAAAGACATTTCTGTACGATCATGGTCAAAATCATGAAAATCAGAATCTGGAACAGTCATTGATAATGGATTGGCCTCCTCTGTATCGGCAGTATCATTATTATGATTGGCAGAGGAGGACATATTGATGTTAGCACTGATCTTGACATCTACAAACTCCTGTTTCCTGTTTGCATCAGCTTTCATACCATCTGAAGGACCCTTCTGCTTTAGTATCTCCTTCTTCATCTCTTTCTGAGAACGACTTGGTATGGAAGCCATCTCTGAAGTCTTCAATAGGCCAGCCAAACTGTTCCATTCCTTAAGCTTTGAGTGAATATCCTTCTTTGATCTCGATATCAAAATGTATCGGACTTCTACTTGTGACAACTCTCTTGTGCTAATGCCTCTTTGTCTGACGAAACCACCTTTTTGAAAACCCAGTGTACTGAAACCACTCTTTTTTCCTGTTTGATTTGTCTTCTCTTTTGCATGTTTGTCTGTTTTTGGCTCCTCAACAGCCCTCTTCTTCTTCTTCACCCCCTCACTGTTAAGCACAGAACTTGAGCCAGGATTTAAGAAACAAGGCGCTGAACTCGTGGCCTTTTTTTTATGAGGCTGAGGTTTTAGTTGAAAGGTTTCCCCTCGAAGGGAAGTAGTTGATGCTTCTTCATATTTTCTTTTAAATTTGTCATGCAGAGTAGCGGAAAAAGCTGCTGATGGTATGTTTTGAGAACTGACAGTATCAGAAAATGTGCCAGGCTGAGCTGTAGCTCCCATGTTTGTTACAGGCACTAGTTTCTTTTCTTTATCATCTGAGTTCTCAACCATTGAATTTGGATTAGAGTTTTGTGGCTGCATGAAAGAAGCCCCCGAAGCAGATTGGTTGCTGCCATGAATAGGTGGAGGTGGAACCTCAACAGCAAGGAAAGGATGCTGACAGTTGTCGCAGCGGAGGTTGTGGTTCATATACATCCTAAGATATTCAAACTGTAACTTGCAAGCATCACAGGTTGTCCAAAAGGTATTGGAATTGGAGAAAGGAGGCGAAGGAACAGGCTTTGGACGTATAGCACCATTTGGGCTACATGTATATGAAGTGTTATTGTTGAAGATCTCAGGGAAACTATCTTGATTATCTGTCGCAGATGATCTCCAATCTGGGAACCTTTGACACATATCCTTCATTTTCTGCTTCTGGTCATAAGCAATTCTTTTTGTTTTATCCGCCAACAAACTCCACGCATCAGATAAAATCTTAAAAGCCCCGTCAGCACCTACTGATTTATTTTTATCAGGATGAAGAAGGAGAGACAATTTCCTGTATTGTTGTTTGATCGTGCTATCATCAGCCAAGGGATCAACACCAAGTACTTTGTAATAATCTACATCCCCAGTTGATGTTTTCTCAGCAGAGATAAACACATCAAGGGTTGCAAGAAACTGAACGATACCGTCAAGATCAGGGTCCAAGTTTTGTGCCTTCAAAGCAAAGCTTTTTGCACCAACAATGTCCTTATCAGAAAACTTCTTCTCAGCAATTATTTTGGCCTTTAAGGCCTCTTCTTTATTGTTTTCCATTTTCACTATGACACACTACTGGTAGCCTTTTTGCTTATTAGGAGAACTCAATGCACCAATATCAGTTCAAGGGTCTACAAATTAAAGTTTTATGATGCATCAACAAGAAGCTGCCTTCAGTAATGCAAGCCCTGATCAAAGAAAAAAATGAAACCAAAATAAGGAAACTATCTTCTGAAAGAAGGGTTATGAACTCTGAGCAGTTAACCATGATTAATCAAAGACAATCAAATATCGAAAGTTAAGAATTCCAAGAATTTCAGGAAAAACCCATTTAACAAACAACATTTTTTGAGAATACCAAACTACTACACCAAGGACATTTACCATTTTTATCTATATAAACTGTCAAGTAAGAATACCATAGGCAACTCTTACGATCCACTCATGATTACAAAATCATGAGACAACCGAACGATCAATGCTCCATCACGACAAGAAAAATAAAGAAGAATAGAATAATAGAATAAGATAAAAGATCCTTCACGCTGTCCTAATGAAGTGTTTCTTTGAATCATTTAATTTTCAGCAGCCAAATCATAAGTAAATATATTCAGATAAGGAAACTATATCCATAAATAAGAGAATCAAGTGCCTCAACTTTGAGCCGAACACTAACGGCTGCGATTGATCGAGGATAGCAACAATAAAAATAGAAACATTATAAATGTTTCTTGTCATCTATCAATTAGAAAGTTCTCAGAAACCTATTAAATGATCAAATGAAACAACTAGACAACATTTAAGAAGGTCCGAGAATTCAGTAACGAACACCAAAAGAGAATCATAACAGATTTCCACGTGCTACATTGCAGAACGAGTATATGAAAGAGAATTATAACAGATTTCCACGTGTTACATTGCAGAACGAATGTAATGCCATGCACTTTTATCACTCACATAGAATTACAGAATCATGAAACAGATAGTTGCTACAATGCAGAAAGAATGAAATATGATGCACTTTGATCTTTCAACAGAAAGGACAAAGTAATGGAATAAATCATCCTTGAGCAAGAAGCTAATGATCTCACTGCTGAGCAGTGAAAGCACTGCTGAGCAGTGACAAGCATATACAAGAACAAAAACCAACTTACAAAGCAGATTCAGGTGGAACAATGTGATCAAGTGCCAAGTTCAATCACTCTGTCATTGATATCTTACCAATCTTCTTTTCTCTCTAAGTTCATGATATAAGCTCCAGTCATCATGTACTTCAAACAGAAAATCCCTAAAAACAGATAAACCCTAACTCACAATTGAACAACAGAAACCCCCATCGCCACCAATCAGAAAACCAAAAAAAGAAAAAGAAAAAATCTTTGATGGGCTCCAAAAGTGAAGAAATTTATAAGTTCTTAAAATGCTAAATCCAGTTCTTTTTCTTTGGGTCCATAATTCCAGTGCTTTTGTATAGTACCCCAAAGGGTTATCTCTTCATCGGTGATCAATGTACAATATGGAGCTAAATTACCAAAAATTGACAAAACATAGTTCAATAGCAGCTTAAATATATAAGTGATAGCATAAAAATAGCCATGTCTATACAAGAAGTTGAAAGTTACCCATTCAAACAGAGCTGCATTGAAGAGACGCCATGGATATATTAGTTTCAGAGAATTTTTTTTAATACCACGGATTCCAGGAAAAGATGGTTTTTCACTTTTCCTTGTGTGATTTTTTTCCCTATATATTTAATGTTTGTCTCGTATTTATAATGACATTTGTAGGCCAAAAACTGACCGTTTAATTTCTATGGGAAAGAAGTTAAAAACAAAACCCTGGTTAGTATTTTACTATAGTTAACAAGTATTACGATGGTTTATATGTATAGAAAATTTTGAAGAAAAATATGGAAAATAAGTTAGTGTTGCATTTAAATATATAAATATAAATATAGATTTTTGCTATCAAGATAAAAGGGTTGTCATAATGTATAAGGCTCTTCGTTTTGCAAAGATCGGGAGAAAGTTATCAATTATATGCAACTTTCTTTTTGTATTTTATTACTAAGATAATTATATATTTTTGAAAGATGTAAACTTTATTTAATAGCTGTTTTTATTTTATTTTATAATTTTATCATGACAAATAAATCTATTATTGGTTAATATATTTGATATTGCTATTTACTCTATGCTTTTTCTACAAAGGCACAATTTGGTTATCATTTTAAGGTAAACAAAGTTAATGCTTTAGTCAATCCAAGACTCAATTAATTCTAATTTAATTTTTGCAAATTTAAAATCACCAAAAGTCATGTGATTCTCTCTTAATGACAAAAGTAATAATGTGGCCCTTTTAATATTCATAGATTTGCGAAAATCTAGTGTTGTACATGCATTAATTATTTTCAAATGTAATAACATTTTTGAATAGAGTAGAACGTGATTGTTTATTTTGAACCACTCATGATACAACAACAAAACAATCGATTGAAAGGCTTATTGATTGTGAAATTTGAAAAGATCTAGAAGTACAGAGCCCTACCTCTAATTAATAGAAAGGTTGCTTCAGAATTTTGAACCACTCAAATTAGAATGCATTTGGCTTACTGCACCAACCTATGGTGAAATATTATTTTGCACCTCTTTGGTTCATACAAGAGTAGCATAATATGGCTGCCTTATTGCTTCCATGGCTTTTAGGTTAATACCATAAACATTGGATTTCTCAGGATTTGTTTTTCCAAGATGAGTGCAATTCTGAGTTACATGCATCAAGAGGACTAATAAGATTACATCCCAGAAATAGATTGTACAGCTTTAACACCAAAATGGGTGGTTGAAGAAAATAAAGGAACCACTTAGAGTTGCCTAACAGGGTAAGAATAGGATGTCTGCATTTAAGTTAAACTAGAAATTCCACTAGGCAACTACCTAATCTTGTTCTTATAACCTTGTCATTTATTCTTGGGTTCATTTGTGAAATTCCAGGTCATCAGCATGTGACACTGATATGTTAAGTAATAACAGCATGTTCACAAGAATGATTATATCAGAGAAGATTTAGTGCAGTTTGCTTTGAATAATGAAGAGATCATATGAAGTTTGAATAGGATAGTAAGGCAGTAGTAGTCAATGTTACTATAGAAACCAACACCTGAAATTCTAAGTAAATTCCCAATGTTCTTCATTCAAGCTTTAACTTGATAGGCCATAATAAATTCATCCGTTGTTGGCTAATTAATTCTGAGAGTAACATTCTACCAGGACATTGGCTTCATAGTCTATATGTTTCTCCCTAAAAGAATCTGCAGAAACTTTAGCATCCGGAATTGTTCTTTTGAAAAGTCTGTTCGTTCATTAGCATCTCCTGCAGAGTTGTTGAACATAAAGACAAGCAAATAATAAATAGATGAAATTCACTTTTTGTTCAACATACACACTTTTGGTCCAACAGGTATATTGAATTAGCCAATTCAAGACATAATGACACAGTTACATCACTGGTTCATTATGCTGATGGAAGAAATAGTTTGCCGGTCTAAGAATGTGAAACTAAGGCTCAACACAAATTAATTTTCATCTGAAAAGAACTCCAATCTATTTAGGAGTTCAAAAATCTTCACGGGAATTTAATGAAAAGACAGTTCTTGATTACTATTTTTTTTTTGTCATCAACTAAAAGACTAACAAATAACAATGATTGTTTGACTTGACATCAGGATTCTAGTCTATGCTCGTAGTGGGTGAGCATTGTACCTGGAACCATATCAGTAGCTTGTCCTTGCAATTCAAACAATGGTCCTTGCATAAAGCTGACTGTACATACTCCCTGGTTAGATATAAAACCATCAAACTTAAGATCATTGCAACAATGCAAGGACCTGACATGATTTCACAGGTGAGAAATAGCGTATGAAACCCACACAAGTACGTGATTTTTCCTCTTGAAGATGCATTGCTAGTAAAAGTTCTAAATTTAGCTCCAGAACACCAATTTTCTTTTTTTGCATAATAGTCGTAAGTGCCACTTGCAACGACACCAGAGAATATAAGAGAAGGAGCAGGGCTTGTTAGTGTTCCTTAAATTGTGCAAGGCACCAAAGCTCTTCAACCCAAATAGCTCTGAGGCTGAGGTAGGCATAATTGAGCAATGAGCACCATTGTCAATTCCTATCAGAATGCTGTCAACATAAGTTTCTCTAGGCTGACCTATAGAATTGTGTAGAAGTCTTATTGCCATGATAACCTGAACCACAACCGTGGCTAATTGTCTTGGGTACTCAAAACTTTCTGGATAAAAGGAAAACAAAAAACTTAGAATCATTACTATGCTTATGGTAACTTAAGAAAAAGGAAAGGCATTGTTATTAGAATGAGGCATAAAGGTTAAAGTTTGAGCTGATGAGAGCTTCATAGTAGTAGCCACCGCCAACGTGCCCAAGAAAATTCCAAATACTGATCATGGCTACAAAGATGCTTGTATTACTATAGCCTAAAGACTAGCACATCTGGCCCATATTGTATATAACTGTAAGACTAGATCAAGAAGTTAGCACAAGGGGAAACCAAAAGCAGAAAATCCGCCTACTAATACATGCATCAGAGTAAAATTCTCTCATCTCCGCCAGCCCTTTTTGAGCTTGACCCTTACCACTCCTTCTACAGTTGCATGGAACAACTTAGCTTGCATGTGATCAATTCTTTTATGGCTTTCTGGTGCTGTAAGTGATTCCACTTCTGTAGATTTTTCATCCTCAACTTCACTTAGAATGACTTCACTTCGATTATGCTCCTGCTTAGATTTACCACCTTCTTGTTTTTCTCGCACAGCAAGAAGGTTCTCCTCTTTTCGATGCTTGGCTTTGAGAAGACAACCAATACAGTGGGAAGGAAGACAAGAATGAACAAGATGATTGATAACAAAGTGATCAAATTTTGATTCATATTCATCAAGTCCTCAAGTATTACTACCCCCAATAAGTAGGAAATGAGGCGAATGCAATAGGTAAACAAGAATCTTGAATTATGAGATGACCCAACTCTCACCTGCTACAGTTCTAACAATAAACATTAGAGCAATAACAATGATTGATGGTTTGACTGCAACCATGAAGATGAGTGATGGTTAATTAGGGGATTTGACAATCGCACAAACCTAAATCAAAATTGCACCACTCAACTCGGCAAATCCCTTCAACATTTCGACAACGGGACCTCTTCTTTTTGGGAAGTTCTGCACTCCTGAAACTAAAGCTCTTGTGTTGAATTAGGTCTCAACATTTGTCCACAAGAATATGGCAGCACATAACTGCATATTAGAATTGCATTAACATTCATCGTATAGATGAAAAAACTTTCTATATTTCATAGTGAAGTTCTAAATAGAAATCAAAAGATATGACAACAGAATTTGGTATTAATACGCATTTATAGGCAGTTATTAAAAATGACGGAGCACCTCTTGGCTCAAAACATGCATATTACTATGTTTACCGTCTGAAGTATTCACCATTGCTCCATCATCCCTACAGGACAGCCAAAACCCAGAGCATTATAATCAGGCTAGTGGGAGAAGAATTCTCAGTAAATTCTCCAAATCCAACTCTAAAAGACTTTGTCTTTTTCACCATACATCGTGAAAATCAATAAAATGGAAAAAGAAACTCAAATTAGGGCGGTGACAATCAGGAGGAGGAGACAATTGAATGCAAACTAGTTTTCAAACTTCCATTGAAACTTCACCAAGATCAAGTTAAACTAGGAAAGAAGCTTTTATGTAGAGAAGAAAAACAAAGACAAGAGGTTGAAATCACCACTAGAGTGGCGAGGAAAGGCAATTTTTAAGTGATCACAAGCCAAACCAAGCCATACCCAACAAACCCAAATTGGACGGACCTCATATAAGCCACCAGCCACAAATCCAACACTATCACCCAAATCCTTGGCCACGCCAAGCAAAGCCACTTGCCTCTGACTCTAACTTATAGTGCTCTTTATCACCAACGATATGCTCTCAAAAAAGTAACTGATCCCTGCTCAAGACATAACCCACATGGAACCCAATAACACAGGCCATCTGTCGTTATAAAATGTCCCGAATTTCTGATGCACTGGCTGAACCATCCTTCTCGTCAAGGAGAGATCTTGAGGGTATCACCTAGAAAGGATATATTTTGGAATTGCATTTTCTGATTGAGAGGTGAAAGGGGTCTTTTCTTTGGGATTCATTTGCTTGCTCTCTCATCAATACAATAGGCAAGAGTCAAAACCTGATGGCTTCTCTAGTGTCACTATCGCTCGAACAAACTTGAAATTCTAATCCCAACGGTCATGTTGTTAACTATTTTTTAAATTTTCAACGATAAAAAAATAAAAAAACCTGTAACTTGCATATGGTCTATGTTTATAAAATTATATTGAAAACTAGACTAGTTATATTTTCACTTGACTTTTACTCTTATATCTCATTCAATTACTAAATTTTATATCAATAGTATTTACTAGATAGTTAATTCCCAAAAGTTGTTGAAATTTTCTTATATGGTATAAATGAAAATACCAAATTATTTGGTGAATTAAAATTAAAACTATGCTTTCGAAAACAACCTCTTTATTAGTTAAGAGTAAGACTGCGTAATATTAAATCTTTCCAGATCTCACATATTAGTAACATTTTTATTTAGTTATTGCTGTTGTTGTTATTAAGAAAACTATTCTATAAGATTATAATTGTTTTGCTCCTAACTTTAAAAAAAGATTTTTGTTATGAGGAGTTAAAAAATGAACTCAATTTGTGAGAATAGCTTTTAATCAAAAATAAAATATAATATCTTAATTTGGTAATTTGGCTTCATATACTTGACTTCATGTTCTTAAATGGTTACACTCTTATAGCTGTTTCGAAATTCTCATTTGACTTTCCAATATAACCTGTAAACTATATCAAGGATATAATTGCTTCAATTCAATCAATTGGAATGTGTGTTATCTATATAAGGGATGAGAAGAACCATCGATTTGATACAAAGAGAAGAGTCTATCTATTTTATTTAGTTATTTAGTTAAAATCATGATTCATGATTGGAGCAGATAACAACACCATTATTTCATGGGAAATAGGAAACTTATTTTTTCCCTTAGTTTTTTGCACTTATATTTCTATTTGCATTTAAGTCATTTTGAATTTAATCTATTGAATAAAGAAGGTAAAATTGTACCATCAAAGTGATTTGGAAATTATATAGGTGATATGAGAATAATTTAGCTTTAAAATTACAGATGTAATATATAATTTGTTTCAAATAAAAATAAATAGACAATGGATTCAATAATTTATAATAAGTTATTTGTTTATTAAAAGAAGATATTCGCATAGTAAATTATTATTATTTAATTATATAGACCCCATTTCATTAATTTTCTTCTCTTTGTTTTGTAAGGGAAGTGTTTGAATTATCAATCACATTTTAGTAAACTTTACATACAAAAGCATGCCTTTTGCCTCAGTAACTTGAAGCATATGCTTCTTCTCTACATTACCTACTGTTATTAAGAAATCTGAAACTTGTTGATTTACTACTATCTTCTTAGTATTTACTGATAACTTAAGAGTTTTATAATCATTAGACCTTTAATAATAAAACATTATTTTCTTCTTGTTCTTCTTATATCTTTCCTTTGTTTTTAAAACTTAATAATTAGTATTAGAGCTTTATTTTATTAAGAGATCTGTAAGATTGAGTGAACCAAAACACAATTACCTAATCACTAATCACTTATTTCACTCAAACACAATATTCCAATTTTTTATAGAATAAATTGTCATGATTTTAAAAAGTTTGAGGCTACAATTTCGTATTTGGAAAACTTAAAAGATCTATCAAACGTTGTCTTAGTAAAATTATTGAATATATTATACATATAGAAATAAAGAAGGTTTACAAGACAAGAAGGATTTATGGAAGGTGCCTTTTAAGGAAAACTATAAAATAAAAATAGTGGAAAGAATAAAGAAATGAAATAATAACCTCAAGCCTGGAGTTTATGGATACAATGACACCAACATTAATAACGCTCAAGTTTTCCACCTTGTCCTTGCTATAAAATGAAACAATTATACACCAACATAGGGTTGGCAAAGGCCATATATAAAAAGATGTCACAAGTGTAATATGTTAGGGTGTATGAAGAAGATATGCAAGTCTCAACATCAACAAATATAAGCTGAAATTGCTATTGATCAACTTAAAAAACAAATACTTATTTTATGTTATCATACTTTACTATTAGCACCTTGCAAAAATTTGACTTATTGACAATGGTTGCACAATTTATATGACTTATGATGTAAAACCCTTCAAAAAGCTTGTAAAATTGCTAGTTCTATAGTTAGAATTGAAAATGAAGAATGTGTATTAGAATTGGAAATGGAGAATATATACACTAAATGGCAAAGGAATAATAGTAACTAAAGGCATAACAAGTTTCAAACTAATCTTTGATGTTTCATATATTCTTAAAATTGATCAAAACCTTTCAAGTGTTTGTCAACTGTCGAATTTTTTTTTACAAGATATTGTTTACGGACAAAAGTTGTATGAATATAGATGCATAAAGCAAGGAAATATTTAAAGTTCAAGTAAAAGCCAAATAGGTATAATGTTTTGGTATACACTTAAACAAAAGCTTTGCCTTAAATCTATTGAGAGAGAAGCTCACTCTAGTGCATAAAGACGATAGAAGTATAATTCTTTGGCATAGATTGAGTCACTTTCATCATATTGCTCTACTTTTCATAAAGAAGAATAATATTATAGAAGGGTTACTTAAATTAGAAGAGGAGCTTTCTACTTGGATGCTTGTCAATATAAGAAGCAAACAAAAGTTCCTTTTTCACGTAACAAGGCCTAAAAGGTTACATTGAAGTTGAAACTATTATACATAGATGTGGGGGGAACTTAAAAAAATACTATATTAAATGAAAGTAGGTATTGTATTGCTTTCATCGATGATATAATAAGAATGTGTTGGATTTATTTCATAAAACTTAAATATCAGGTTGCTTATATTTTTTGGAAGTTTAAAGTTTAAATGGGAACTCAAAGTAGATTCAAAAAGCTAATGATCAATTCTGATAATAGAACCTAATAAACCTTTAAAAGATTTACAAGTTTTGTGAACATGCATATGTTGATACCTTAGTGACATTTACTCCATCTGGCCCAAGGATGAAAAGGCCAAGTTGTTAATATTTCCATAAGCCAACCAGATTGTTTAGAAAATTTGAGACACAAGAATAATTGAAAAGTTCAAGATTCAAGAAGTCCAAATAGTTGATACATAATTAACTTGTGCTTTAAGGCTGTGTTTGGTTGCCATCCCCATCACCGGGGATGGGGCACAAAACATAAAAATTCTGTCATCTGAAGTTGTTTGGTTGCCATCCCCCTCTTTTTGTCATTTGCCCCCGGTAAACAGAAACAACAATTTTCTGTTTACCTCAAAACCGTAGGACAGGGGTCGTTTCTGTTCTGTCGCCCAAACAAATCCTCCTCTCGTCCAAGTTTAGCCCTACCTTTCTCAACCGCCGTCTCCCTCAACCGTCGACCCAACTCTCGCGGTGACTCTGTTGGTTCTTGCGTTCTTCGTCGCCGGTGGTGAAGCCTCCAGCCAGCAGCAACTCCTGCTCGTTCTTCGTCTCTCTGCAACCAAACGTACCGATCCTTCTTTGTCTCTCTGTAAGTTTCGATCTTCCTCTATCTGGGTTTTTTATGATATATGGAATTTGCAAAAATCGAGCTCTTTTGTACCCAAAGAAGAATAAATTACTCTTGGAACAGAGATTACGTATTTCTTGCGGCCATAGCCTCCATACTTATGCCGAGATTCATCATCATCATCACGACGTCTGCCATAATCAACTCTCTTGCCTACCATAGCTAGGCTTCTCATACTCACTCCTCCCTCCATAGCCTCCTCCTCCTCTATAGCTCGGCTTCTTACCATACCCGCCACTTCCATACTCCGATCCACCACCTCCATATTTAGTTTCACTCTTCTTTCCATAACCACCTCCATATTCCGACTCAGTCCTCACCCCATACACAGATCCATATTCCTGTTCGGTCCTCCCTCCATAGCCCGACCCATATTCTGGTCCGGGTCTTCGTCCCTACCCACATCCATACTCCTCAGTGGGTTTCTCAAAACCTTGGTCCCCCACTATATCCGGATTCGGGTCTCCGCTTTGATTCCATGATCTTCCTTTGCATGCTAATGTTCTACCAGCTTTGATTTCATTGTTTTCTCTTTTAGTTTTCGATGTAAAAAACATACTGCTCTCTCAGCTGTGTCTTTTGGGTTATACAACATACTGAAAGGAATGCAAAAATTGCAGTTGCTTTCTTCTCCACATACAAGTATTAGCTTTTTTACTCTTTCTTTTTTCGTTTTTGAATTCCAGTCATTCTTTCTATCTATGTTGCTTGTGTCCAAATTGATGCAAAGTGTATGATTAATCTCGGCTGGGTTTATGTAATTGAGTTGAGGAAATAATCAAGTTAAAACAAACCTGAT
>JANTNU010000006.1:33833298-33848521 GCA_024752395.1 Erythroxylum havanense
ATAAACTCTCACAAAGGGAAGTTAAAATAGTTGTGACTGTAAAAGTCAAATTTCAAATATAGCAAATCATATAGAATTATAAGGAGGTAGAAGAATGTGAGAATTCCAAGCTGATTTTTTAGGAGGAAAAATTCTCAATAAACGATGAGAATTTTATATCAAGTTTTTTTTTTAATATTTAGTACTCATCTTTTACCTTAATTAAATTATATTTTAACTCAAATTTTATTCCAATATTCTTTAGCAGTTTGGTAGCTTAAAAGTATATTCTTTAAGTTTTTCCAAAATCCACTTATATTATTGACAAGAGGCCAAACGCAATATTGGGAGAATTCCTCCCTAGCACGCTCGAAGTTCAGATTGATTATAAAAGTGATCAACAGCAAGCATTGAACACTAGTTAAGTGCAATTTACCCTCCTTAACAAAATAGTATTATAAAGAGGAAAAGAATATAATGATTGTGGAGATGAATAGGTGCTTGATTCATGAAAAAGGATTGCTACAAAATTGGTGAATCATCATATTAACAAAATTGGTGAATCATCATATTAAGTTTTACAGATCTTGTAACGAGGGGAACACAGAGTTCTGACATATTGTATCCTGGGCTTAAAGAGTGCACCAACCAAATTTGTAATGTCAAATTGATGATGAAAGTCCATTTTTCAAGAGTTCTTTCATTGATAAAACCTCTTTCAACACATGGACATAGACATTCAACCAAAATCAACTTTGGCGCAAGCGCATAAAAGTAAAAGCAAGTTGGTAAATTCTAACTTGTTTCAATCAAAAAGTTGCATTGCATTACTAAGAGGAGTATGTAAGCCAACCTCCACAAAACATGGAATTCCTTAGTTTGGACTAACTAAGGTCTAAAATGATCTTTGTGGATTGAAGCCTAAGACATCTGACTTGGGCTTAACATGTCATGTTCTCTGGCTGTTGTATAAAATCATTTTGGTGCTTATCTAAAAGGATATCTGTACACATCTCCACGTTTTCTCTTATAAGTTTCACCAAAAATGACTCGCAGAATTGCAGAAACAAACATGGCAGAATACAGCAATGAGATTTTTAATCACCAAGCATAAACATCGTCTCCTGAACAGCAGTCTTGTTTTGTTTTTGTTTTTTTTGAAGTGTTCTACTTTCTAAATTTCTAACTGGTATTAGCCAACTTTGTTTATTCAGTCCTCTCCTTACTCCTCCAGAGAAATGGCATTTACAAGGAGGTTCTCGTAATGTTAGAAATTTTTTTCCCTATAACTGGTGCATAGCATTAATCTCTCTATCATAATTTCCAAAAACAAATATTTTTCACAATAAAGAAATTCAAATCAAGCACCTCTTTTGTGCATGTGCAGGAGATCTCTATTTTAATTTACCTTTCATTTAGCTATATTTTCAACTATATCTGAGCTTTGGAATTTGGTATCATAATGAGGAAGCATAGGATACTATAGCGATTATAACTTCATAAGTCAGTGCCGGTAAAAAGCTGCAAATGTTGGATTGAAATGTTCTTCTATTAGATGATTTAGAATCCTGAATATCATATGAGTAACAAAATTCTAGTGCTTACACATGCCAATCAAACCAAAGGAATCATCATTCTTTTGTCACTGATGAATGTATCTCTTTATGTGGTCATTTGGTAGGAAGTAATCATTGCAAAGTGAATGTTAGATAACAAACAAGTATCCACACTTGAAGATAACAGAATGGTTGAGAGCATAGTATACTCATAAATATGGGTTAGAAATATTGCAAATTTAGAGAACTTCAAAGGCAATTACATTGCAGCTAAAAGTAGAAAATGCGAATGAACTTGGAATGTTGAGAAAAAGAATTGAAACGATCGTCTCTTTTAATGACTAAAATCTAGTCCATGGAATCAAAACTAGGAGCATACCAGCCTACTTCGTCAATGATTTTCTTCATTCTTTCCTCTTGCCCCTTTGAATCTCCCAGAGCTGTTGTGAAAGGGTACACATATGTTACTTTTGTGGCCATTGATCTATAAGCAACCACATCTCCTCTCACTAAAAACTCAAGCACATCTCTTCCAAACCCTCCATCCACCTCAGCTTGCAAGTATTGGCCTAAGTTGAAACCAATATCAATAATGTTATTATATGATAAACATGCGTGATTAAGCAGTGTAAGTACTTGCGGTCATTCAAAATCTGCTGCATAATTACCATATGGAGTGTCTTCGATGACTTGAATACTGGCATTTTTCTGGGTTTTCAGGATTGCATCCTTCAATTTCTGCATAGAATTGAAAATCAGATAACTTCATAAGACACTAAAAAAACAAAGTTTAACCTCAGAGCAGCTAAAAATGTCTACTTTTCTTTTACCTGGACAGCATTCTCCACGGAGTCCTCAGGAATACTAAGTGGGAACGCGAACGAGGAAGATTTTGGATTTGTAGACACACAGCCTGGATTGGTTGATGGACAAGGCCTAATTTTGCTGTGATGACAGGACATGACACATTCAGAACAAAAATCAGGTCAAGCGTATATTTTTGGTTCTATAAAGAAAAGAAGAAACTACCCATCGTGCAGAAATAGGAATAAGAGCATACCCATTTTCCAGTCCTATCTCCAAGTTCTTGGATTGAGAGAACGGAGTAGTAGGAGAAAGCAGAGGCGAGTTGGAATTGGGAGAAGGAATGGCTAAAGAGGGCAAAGAAGAGGTTAAAGTGAAAGTGAGTGCTAAAGAAAGGAAATTGGTGAGGAGGAGGGGCTTAGAGGAATGAATTTGTAAGCTAAATCTTGTTTCTTGTAATTGGTGGTGAGAAGAGGAAGTTGGGCTGGGATTTTTGGAGGTTGAAGGTTGCAGTAGAAGCACGGACAGAGGACCTGTTGCACTCATCTTTCTTTTAACTTTGCTTCATCTCTTCTGTCGAGTGAGCCCATTATTTCAACCTTTGTATTTGTATAGACAAGTAAAAGTCTTATCGACAGACTAGTTAACACAAGTACCACCAACCATTCTTGTCTTGTCGGAGGTTATACTTATTGCCAATCTCTCAACTAATTAAAGTTTGGTTCTTTCGTTTCGTAAAAATCGAGGAAAGTTTACAAAATCAAACAATTTAAATATTTTTTATGACACTTGTTAAAAGCTTTGAAATCCTACTTTGGTCTAATTATATCTTTAGAGGCAACGAAACTGAAGGGCGAAGAGTAGTAATTTTCTTGCCAAATTTCCAATGGAAGACACCTCCATGAGTGAAGTAGCACTTCCCAGAACGACCCAAGAGCTAGCAATGGAAGGCCAGAAGCATCTAGAAGAAACCATTCAAGCCGCGTTTCAGATCCTCTCTTCCATGAACGACGAGCTTTGCAATCCTTCTCTATGGTCCACGACCACCACAACTTCTTCTTCCAGTAACGCTGATGCTGTATTGGACTCTGCCCACCACCTGGATGGTGGTGCCACCGCTGGCGTCGGTGGTGGTACCGGCAATGGCGCTCTCGATGAAGCAAGGTTTCGGTACAAGAACTCCGTCGCCGCGCTTCGTGAGGTTCTGTCCGCCATTCCCAATTCTCAGAAGGTGAAGATTTTTAAAACCCTAGTTGATTTTGGTGTTTTATTGGAGAATTTGGGTTCTTTTATCTGGTGTTATGATTTTGAGATCAGAATTTGAAACCTTTCTTTTTGTTTGTGGTTGACTTTAGAGTTGTTCAAGATTTCAGTATAGTTCCATGTGAAACAGAATCTGTAAACTGAATTGAATGCAAAGTGAAAATATTTATCTTCTAGATGAGTGACTGCCGCTCTAGGCTTACACTGAAGTTGGTCTCTTGTCTAAACAGAAGCTCTTTTGGGACTAAACTTGCTCCAAACATGAGGATAGCGAGGACCCTTGTGATGTTTGAATGTGTCAATTTGAAGTTCTAATGTAATTGGAATGATAATGTTTGTCTGCATAAGAATATTAGACGCAAAAACATATACTTTCCAAAATTGGATGGTCTTGTCTTCAACTTTAAGCAGAACTGTGTTAGTTTTAGCTCATGTGATGACTTTATCTTCAATTAGGCGAAAGAATTTGAGATTGGATCACCTGCGGATCAAGCTGAGGTCGAGAAGTTGGAAGAGAGAGCTGCCAGTCTAAGAAAGGTATTTTGCAGGGACTTGTGAATTTAGGTTTCTAAATTGCACTCTTCTTGTGAATATATATCTTCTAGTTTGGTGGTTTGACAAACTGGAGCTAGTCTTTTCCCTATGATTTGTTTGTGATTTGTGAAGGTTCTTGTTCGCCTCTTTGTTTTAGATCTACTTCTTCTCAGTTTGTGCTTTGTAATGTAGGAACTTGCAAAGAAGAACACATATCTTAAGCTTCTCATAGATCAATTGCGAGATCTTATTACCGACATATCTACATGGCAAAGCCCTTGTTCAATCTAAAGTTCTATGGTTTGTTTCTCAATCATCGTGATTTTCAAAGGTTGTAGTTCACCTTTCATCCTCGTTTTAGATTGATTTCTTCTCAATTTGTGCTTTGTAATGTAGGAATTTGCAAAGAAGAACACATATCTCAGGCTTCTCATCGATCAATTGTGGGATTTTATTACTGACATATTTATATGACAAAGTCCTTGTTTGATTTGTAATTGGCTATTGGTCCAATGTGAGAATGGTGTCTCAGAACAGAGGCTTGAGTAGAGAAATTTTCTTCCCAAAAGTTGTTCCTCATAAAATCATATGCCAGTTAAGATGAGAGAAACGAAATTAGTTAGCAAGAGTTGCATGTGAGAAACTCAAAAGATCGTTGTATATTATGATAAATTTATTGTTGCAGAAAACCATTGAAGTGAATTTTGTTGTTCAGATGCATTAATCTTTTGTGAATGTGGTAGCCATAGCATGCTTAGTGTGGTTATGATAAGTGCTTAGTTTCGGATTTATAGCCTTTTGAGCTGACTTGTAGAGTCGCTAGACTTGTAAATTTACCTGAACTATCAAGTTTTTGAATCATATGGGTTCGGTTTTGTGACAGTTGAACCCTTACTAGTATCTGAATATCGTGAACTGTCTTATCTGGTTAATTTTTTGTTTTCTCAATCGTACAAGAGGGTAGATCATTACTTCTCATGAGTGTCAATCTAGTACTGCACTTCTGGTCGTGTTCTTCAAGCTCCACCCTTCTGCGCCTTTTTAGCCTCCTAACTAAAGTTTACTAATGTCGCCACTCTCACCAAACGACGACAGAGGTCGAAGTGTCCAGGATACGCAAAGCACAGAAGTCATGGTGAGCTTCCCGGGAATTGGCTAGGAATGAAGCAAACATCTCGTGTGAAGTTTCTTCTGTCGGTGCCACGAATAGGTGCATGAAATGGATTGACGAGTACTCTGTTTTGTTCTGGCCAGGAAATTAGATTCCATCAGAAGCAACTGATGCAATGCAACGAAGACCACCCGGGACTCTTGACAGCAAAGCTGCCTCGTAATCTTTCGCCAACTTTGTTCGCTGCCCACCGCACAGCGTCACAGGACTAGTCATTAACCAAGTTGAGCGTGGCCCCATCCAGCTCTAGTCTAAGTTCGTATTACCCAGCGTAGACCCATCTAGCTCTAGTCTAAGTTTGTGCTTTCCATCAACCCCCTACTCGTCGAGAGTTCGGTTCAGTTGTCATCAAGAACCAAGTACATGCTTGACTTGACACTCAGATTATGAGCAAAGTATGTGATTCAATTGTATATTTATGTTACCGATTACTATTCAGGAAACCAAATTCACTTTCAGCAAACAATTTCTTCTTTTCTTTTCAATACTCTCATTAACGAGCAACTTAACGTGGCTACATACAAGTTTTACACGCAAGATAGACGTGATCAGCAATGGATAAACAGCGGAACATCCATAGCTAACTAATTAATGGTGGACTGAAGATCTAGTCGTGAGTGACGACCTCATATCAACAATGGCAGATTCATCAGCTCCAAGCTTTACAGCCTCTTTGCTTGCTCTGAGAAACCTTGCAACGCCACCCCTCACATAGTCATGAGCTTCTTTCACGTTCATCTTCTTCCCTATCTCGTTGGGGAAGCTGCTCAAGAAGTGGTCACCGTTTAGTACACCTGCCAGTTGAACTACCTCAGTCTGAAACTCAGAGAGGGCTCCATCTTTTTTTGCTTCTGCGTTCCTCAAAGGTGCAACATCTGGCAAGGTTTCTGCAAATTAACATAGAAGGAACACTAATCAAAGGGTCCTTAACACAGAAATGTGACAGTTGAAAATGAATTCGTTTGTGCAAGTTGCTTCTGTTTAATGATCAAGCTAGCTTAATCAGATTCCTTTAAGTGTTCATCATAATGGCTTCAAATGAGCCGCCAAATCCTATGTGATTGAAGAATAACTATTGCTTCTATTGAACTGTGAGTTTGTGTCCGGACCAACTTGCAGATTAGTTATTAGTACCTGGACAGTCAGTTCTAGGAGAAGCCAGCTTACTGACAACACTTTCAAAGGTTCCAGCCCATGCATCTCGATAAGTCAAGAAGTTGGAAGTGAGGTTGAACATTTTCTTCACTGTGGCAGGAATTGAAGAATGCTCAAACTCTGAGTTCGGAGTAGGTCCATTTGGAGCACTTATCACTGGAAAAGGAAGGAAATTAATATAGGAGAAGGAAGTCAGAAACAAAGTAACTACAAAAGAACACATTTTTCTTTCTAAGATTCAGATGTCTAAACAGATTTGGTATTGACCAAAACCTAACAGACTTTTCAAATGAATTGACCTTAATCACTCCCAGCAATGAGATTCCATTAAAAAACTTGTTAAGTAAACCAATCGAGAAGTGGAGTTTTGTTGTCTAACAACATGGAATTACGGGGAATAAAGGATAGTTCAGAACTAGAAAGGTTCCCAAGATCTATGAGATGCCATATCCAATTTCCCACTCTCCTACCAAAAAACAATGATTACCCAATATATCAGGAGCTGACCCTTCCACAAGTTTCACTAACATGGCAATCAACATAATCACCGACAGAGATATCAATCTATAAGATATCATATAACAGAAAATTACAGCTTACCACTTCCTTTCTCGATCCAAGGGGAGACCATGATTGTGGGTACGCGGACTCCTAAACGATCAAACTTGAAGAAATATGGAGCAGGACCGGTGTTCCCATCTGGGTTTGGAACGTTAACGTAAGGAGTGTTGACATGATCATAGAACCCACCATGCTCATCGTAGGTAATGACCAAAAGGGTCTCATTCCATTGAGGACTAGCTCTCAATGTCTCATAGACCTCCTTAACAAGCTTTTGTCCACTTGCAACATCATGAGATGGATGATCATCACTTGCAGGAAAACCTTTTAGATCAAAGTAGTTTGGCTCAATAACAGTAAAGCTTGGCAATTTCCCCTCTCGAGCATCTTTCTTGAACTTCAAATTGTATTGGTGAAACTTAAAGATGTACTTCAATTTCCTCATGTTTCTATAGAACAAAGTTGTCGGCATGTTGTGGAAGTAAACCCCAAAATCTTTATCATTCTCATGAAGTGAATCAAAGATGGTTTTTTGAGGGTACCCTTGAGCCAATTGCTTCTTAACATGGCTAGTTGAGCCATGAGAAGTAGCAGAGTATATAAATAGCCTATTGGGTTGTGTCGGACCAGGGATTGAAGAGAACCACCGATCAAAGACTGCAAACTCTTTTACTAAAGTAGCATAAACAGGTAGAGACTCGGGCCTAAAACCCTTCATTACAGTTTCAGAAAGGTTTGGTGACACAGAAAGTGCCTGCTCAACAAAACCAGTCATTGAAGGAACTGAGCTATTGCCAAATACCTGCTGCACAACAGCCTCAAAGGAGTGTCCAGGATCCGGATCCACGTATACAGCACCGTCCGTGAAACAAATAGATTGTTGGTTCGCGTTCTTGGTTGATACAGCGTTACATTCTTTTCCTGTAACTCCATTGATTGCTGGGTTCACTGTCTTCTTCATCCATCCAAGCATGTGATCAAAAGATCTGTTTTCCAGCACCAAAACCACAATGGTCTTGATTGGGTTTTGTTGTTGAGCGGTGGAAACACACGACAGGGTAAGAGCCAGCAAGAAGAACAACATAAACGAAGATGATCTGGCTTTGGAACCTTTCATGGTCAGTTGAAGCCAGGATCAGTAAACAAGTAACAAAGTTCCAAACTTTGAGTTCAGAATGCGCGCTTTTTGTAACAACTTCAAAAGTATCAGTCAGGATTCTTTTCAAGTCACAATAGTGGATTCACTATAGTAGTTTTGGCTGGCCATAAGAGAACGAAAGAAGCTTCTGGTTATTGTTTTTTGGGTTGCTTTCAGACAGAGAAGGAATGATGTTAGTGACATCTGTGGATTTATTTCTCCAAAATCTTTTAACTGCCTTATGTTTTTACCAGTTTCTTTCACAGATATGCCTTCTAAATCTATGCTGCGACTGTGCATGTGCCACTGCAAAACTTTCATCACCATCTCTCAACGTCCTTGTACCGTAATTACTTTGAAATTGAGGGTGTGCTTTTAAAGAGCTAGCAGACCAAACGGTCAAAATTGGTCATCAACCTTCTTATTACTCGTACCAGCGGTGGCGCGTGCATTGCACGTGCCCAAAGCTTCAACTTCTTCAATTCAGACTCAATCGCGCTTAAGGAATTGCAAAAAGACAATATTTTTCTTGATACATGGCAAAATCGGCACCGACCACGACCACAGATCAGTGAGCTGGAAGCAATTTTTAACTTTTACCCAAAAAGCAAACAAGGGTAATCAACAGAAAACCCCACATGGCATTTGCTTATCGTCTGCTGTTTTTCAGGCTTGACTGACCCTACTTTGCTAAAAGTTGCTTAATCAATGTAATAAGCAGTATTGATCGAAATGGGCCTTCTGTTTCACTTACCCCAGCACACAAAAGAATGTTACCAGCGACACGAAATTCATGTGCCAACTTTTATTTCCATATATCCACAAAACATCGGATATGTATAAGCTTCAGTGACAATGAATACACGGCATTTAGCAGTCATGCACGAGGAGTATACAAAACCAGCACAGTGAAAATGGACTTCGTTTTATATATGCGGGTTTAACACTACGTCAACCATAAGAATTGGCCGGCACCTCAACCCAGTTTCTTTTTAGTGCCTTCATTCAGGAGAAATTAAGTTGGTAAAAGTGGTCATTCATAACATATGCATCAGTTACCAGCTCTCTTCAAGTATGCTAACACACCTAACCCAGCAACTAATGCAGCACCTGCTGCAACACCACGGTATGCAGCTGCCCATGCATCTGCATGAGCATAATCCAAACTTTCTGAATTGCTGCCTCTTCTACGTCCAGGTACCCCTGAATGATCTAGGTGTAACTTCAAACCCTGCAAAAAGTTCTTTGCTAAGTAAAGATTTTGATCTTAGTAGATAATTCACACCAAAAATTGGGTGTTCCATTACATTTCAGTAATTAGTTTTCTTTCTATTTTTAACCCAGGTTGGTAAATTGTACAGCATGTACCTAATAAAGGATGGGCTAGTGATTCCCAATAGTTCATGCATCACAAAATCTTACCCCCTATGTGGCGTTCTTCTTTTATGAACTGGCCTAACAGATGTTTACTGTTCCAATAAAACGCATCAACAAGGATAACAGGACACTGTACCTTCAAACCAACTGATTTTGCATGTTCTATAGCCGTTACCAGATCATTATCTGATGCCAGAACAACTTTGTCGTGGTCTTCATCTTCATACTTCATAGTTTTGACCCCAAATCAGAACATAAATATTTAAAAATCGAAATGCAAAACCCAAGTTGTCAACAAATATAAATACTAACAGACATACCAGAATTTGAGGTAAGTTGTTAGAGTCAATCTCATTTCCTACCCTCTGAAGAATTGCAGTCATAAGATCTGTCAAGCTCCGAGTATCTATTTCATAAGAAACCAGCAACCATGTCACTAATAATTTAAGAAACATAGATTAGATCACAAACTAAGCTCAAGTTTCAAAGTCACTGATCTAAACCAAAAGCCTGCTTGTTTATAGGTGTTAAGATGGCGATGGTGTCAACACTGTCAACATGGGTCATGGGAGTGAGTAACATAGAAATACTAATTTGTGAAGAAGGGCACATGCATAACCTCCCTCATCCCACATATAGTATGACTCGAGGAGAAACTTTATGGTGGTGCCTTGAATAATTCCATCAGAAAGCTACAGTCTCCATACTGCGGCTTTGGAAGGAAGTCGTAGACTGTCCAAATCTTCAGCACTATTGCTTATTTGTTGCATTCAGAAACCAAACTTACTCCCACAGATAAACACCAAGAGCAATGGTACTTTAATATCTTACCACAAGTAAATCTATGCATTCGTCCTTTTTGATCTTCTATTTTGAAACAAAAAGCAGTTGGTATTGAAGACGGAGGATAGGGATACGATCTTGCTGTCTCTGCTCCATCTGAGGCCAATTTCAGAGAACCTTCACTGAGAAGATGATTCTGTGTGAGAAAACATAAATAATAGCATAACGGGTTACATTACAAACTAACATCAAAGCTGACCTTCGTGAGTCATCATCGTCTTCATGTGGGCTTAAGGTCATGGCGGAATCCCAAAACTTTTGCAACATCAAGCTTGCCGCTTCATTATTTACTCCACCACTGTTCCCAACCTGATTAATGAAAATACAAAGATAAGAAATGCTTCATTATTTAACACAGGAAAGATATCTGAATCAGAATGTAGCATATATTTTAAGAAAAATCACATGCAAAAGACATCTAGGCCATGTAGGTCACGCAACATATTAGTATAGATTACAAAAGTTTTTCAGGTCCATAGATCATGACAATTTCTTTTACGAGTTATACCATATCAGCAAGTTTGTTGCCCAACTCACGTCCATCTATGGCTGATTTTGAACTGAATTGAAAGATAAGTCCACCATCCAAAAATTGATTGACATAAGGAACGAAAGTATGCAAAGGTGTTTGATAAATTGCACCGATTACCCTCAGGGGGTTGATCTTTCACATGACACAACCTAGGATGATTTTCGAAAAACGCAGACCTTGTTGCAAGAGAAAAGAAATTGAGAAGAGATATATTGTTAGAACATATACACAGTATTGACTTACTGTGGCAACTGCAGCATGAGTTATATGAATCACATCAACAACAGCAACCACATTCCCATCTGCAGGCAAGCATCCAAAATAATTAGTTACCGGGATGTTCAACATAATACATTACATCTGCAAGTACAGTACCTCTGTCAAGCACAGGAAGATGAAGAAATTTCCCATCATGCATGGTATGCAAGGCATCAACAATCGGTGTATCAGTTGTTGCACATTCTGGATTAGGAGTCATAACCTAACAGTTTTATCCAAAAGACGCTTACATCAAAAATCATATCAAATCATCATCATCTTGCATACTGTTTGTAACGACACGTAGTAATACATGTTTAAGTGGTTCTCTCGACGTAATCAATCAAATCATGCATTGATGCATCTAGAGAAGAAGGGATACCTTCTCTACAGGAGTGGCATCAGGGGAAGTATTTTGTGCTATTACTCGCATCAAGATATCCTTTGAGCTGAAAATTTGAAAATTGTCATCAAAAGACTTGATAATACTGACTGTAAAAGGAAGACTTCCAGCATACATAATTAGAGATAAGATGAAATTTTTAAAAATTTTTCTATATAGATACAAGGCAGCTACAACAGGAAAATACTCACGTAAGAATTCCCTGTGGTTTGTTATCAACTACCACCACTGCACAGCTTGATCGACATTCAAGCATCTTCTTTGCCACATCCAAAACAGTATCAGTTGGTCCAACTATTACAACCCTGAAAATTCCAACGATGATGTAATAAACTCAAAGCTTAAAAATCATTTTATCCATATATACATAAAAGCAAAGTATAAAAGAATTTAATATAAAAAATTACTATAGGAGCAAAATATTACCTACTTTGAATTCTCCGGAATTATTGTCGATAATGAGGGTCTAAATATGCGATCCCTAAGTGTCTCAATGAATGTATTGGATCCTGGATTTCAACAACGAGAGGGTGAAAATTGAGTCAAAAACCAGAATCATGTAGGAAATTAACATTATAATCCATCAAAGATTAAAATTTTCTACCAACCAGATGTACCCCAATTTTTTTCAACGCCTTCTACAGCTGCAGCTATGGCCTTTCCCTTTTCAGCTGCTCGTTCCATGCGAGCAATAGCATCGTATAAGCACTTTGCTATGTCAAGTAAAGCAATCACCTCCCCATTTTCCACAACTGGCAAATGCCTAAATTTTCCTGTAGATGGCCATATCAACAGGCATATTTTGAAGGTAATACATAAACCAGCAAAATAACAGTGCATCTGTTAACAACCTTGCACCATCTTCTGAAGAGCTTCAACAGCAAGAGTATCAGAAAGTACAAAAACTGGATTCCTCGTCATAACTTTGGATACAGGTGTTTCCTCCGGATTAAGCTCACGAGCAACAACTCTTGTTGCTATGTCCTAAAATGATAAGAAAATATTGCATGAAATGAGATACAACGGTAAAGGACAGAACAGTGGGTTTCTGAATTTTGTTTGGGATAGAACATAATCTGCATAGCATTTAGTCATACCTTGTCTGTGAGGATTCCGCAAAGTAATGCACTTGAATCTGTCAACAGTAAGGCATCAACCCTACGAGCAGCCATCCTACGGCAAGCGTCGTAAATGCTTGTGCTGTCAGGAACTGTAAGTGCTTTTGATAAGCGCAATCGCTTTACCGTGCGCTCGCCAGTTAGCCCCCTAGTCCAAATCCATGTGTAAATTCAAAGGTCAATAGAAGCAGGCACCGAGATATTATCATTCATGCCTGACTGCGGCGCTATAATTCCAACGTATCACATGGGAATGTAATCTACCCAAGAAATGTGCAGTTCGCATAGCTAAAATCATGCTGCCAAAGCACCCTTTATTTAACATCTCAGATGCTCATCTCTAATATGAATACATAAATTCCAGTTTACTTGGCATAACATCATCAACATATGATCTTTTACAAGCTGAACCAGTTCAATAACGAGATCATAAATTGGAATAGTAATAGCGATTACACACTTTCAACTTCTCCAGATAGCCTTCACATGACTTTGTAATGCAAAATACACATCATAAATAGATGCACCGAGTACAGAGGACATCACATACTTAAGGTAACATAACAAACCACAGTAAGAAAACAGAGTAACAACCAAATACAACTCAATTATTCTTGAAGTCTAAACCTTCCCCATTAAATTTCTTTTATAGACAGCATAGGAAGTAAGTAGCTGGTCACCCTCCAGTCACTTGCATCGAAATTCAAGTAGGCACAAAAGCTATAAGATACTGGAGTTTAATGATATCAGATAAAAAGAAACTTACATGGGACGAGTAGCAGAAAGAGATTTACGTGCACCATCAGGACCTCCTCCATTCTCTTTCTTCCGGATGTACGTCGACGAAGAGTTTAAAGAGAAACTCTTCCTCGAACCACCTTGACCCGTCATTTTCACTTCCTTAATCAACAAAGAATCTACAAATTTCTAGAAATACCGACAAAACAAAAGAAAAGATATCAATTTAACCAATATAAACTATATAGTTCAAAGTCAAATATCCCAAACCCAATGATTCTTACATAATCCTGAAATGGAAATTCGCCAGAGATTCAACTGGGCACCAAATTCCAAAACTCAATAATCACAGCACAAAAATCATTAAAAAAAGATGATTTCCTGAAAATCGAAGCTTGAAGCGACCGGCTGAACTGATTTAAAAATCCTTCTCCCCGGAAGAAGAAACCGCAGGTCGGAGTGCTCTCGGAAAACGTGAATTTTCCGGGTAAGTGCACCGACCGGCGAGGAAAAGCAGGGAGAGAAAGAGAAAAGGTGAAGGAATCAGACAGAGGAGGGAGAGCGACGAAGCGAAAACCTGGAACACCTTGTGGGAGATGACCAAAATTTTCTCAACGATTGGAGAGGAGCCAATAGGATTCGACCACGTAGACGATTTCTCTCCCATTTTATGGGGAATTTTAAAGCGTTTTATTTTCCACGCATGGTATCCCGTGGGATGACTTAAGAATATGAATTGGATTAGTTATTATTAATTATGATTAAATCCATATATTATTAATTACCATGTCATGCTTGTAACATAGGGTAAAGTTTTTTTTTTGGTTATAACGGGAAAATAAGAAAAAAAAAACAATTCACACAAATAAAAAGCCCTAACTAGCGCAAAGTTCTGTGGTACAAAACTTTTTGTTTGTTTTGATGGATGAGATCCTGGACAAAAGTCGAGGGCTCCTAGAATATATGTAGTTCTGGGCTGAATACAGCTGCGAGAGAGACCAAATTATCAGTACACTGGTTCCCTTCTCGATATATATACTGAAGTTGTACCTCTCATATTCGGTGGATTAACTCACAGGTACTTGTCATCAAAAAATTATCATCACTTAAAACCATATTAAAAGAGGAAAGAATGTTAATTACCTATAAGGAATGTACTTCAACAACGTTTAGTCCGTAACCAAATGTTCATGCCACGGTAAGTCTTGAGTGGACTTTCCATAGTTCGGTAACTACAAGCAAAGCTCCTCCTAATGTACCGTAGGAAACCACCGCACCACCGTCCGTGATAATCTCAATACCTTGCGATAGAAAAGTTACTGGAAACAATTTCTATGTAAAATGTAAAGGAAATGATACGACTCTCACCTTACCTTTGTGAAGAGTCTTGTACAGTTGCGTTTTTAATTAGATCCTATTCGAGGTCGCTAAAATGGGGAAAGAATAAAAGTGTAAGATTTCTAATAAGAGTCTGTGTGTCTCACCAGCATACCTAAAATTTAGGGGATGCTTGTTTAAGTGGTTTAGAAAAAAGAGTATAGGTATGGAATGAAAATTGATATTTAGTATGAGCTTATCATTGAAGACCTAAGGGTTTCATTTCTTGGTTTTGAACAATCTTTCATTCCTCTCATAATCTAGAGCAATGGAAGAGAAGAATGAGAGTAATTAATTAATTAATTACACTATAATTAATTAAAATATTGTAATTAATTAATTAATTAATTAAAATATAATTATTCATTAATTAAAATATTGTAATTAATTAATTAATTACAATATAATTAATTAAA
>JANTNU010000006.1:33861185-33873428 GCA_024752395.1 Erythroxylum havanense
TTTTTAAGTTCCAAACAAATGAATTGAATTCAATCCCATGATTGAATTCAATTCAGACGGTTCCAAACACGCTGTTAATTTTCTGTACTTAACCATATCTTTTAAAAATTCCAGCAATGTTATCTCACATCCAAAAACTCTTAGGCAATACCAAAACTTTACACATGATGTATCATACCCCCTTTCAAGATAGACTTCAAAGTAAGATAGAATTCTTTTTCAACTAAAAGATTATCCATATAGCTTTTGAATCCAAGTCATTATCTAATTAATATCTTATATGCCCAATTAATAAATAATGTCAAAACTTTATATAAAATTCCTTAGCCTTCTTTTGAATATCCATCTTCTAGCCTTAATTATCTCAACATGTACATACGATTGAGACAATCCTTTCGTAAATATGTCAATGTTTACGAAATTTGCTTAGAAATTTGCTTGTGATTAGCAATGTTTCCTTTCCCCGCAGCTTAGAAACTATTGTTGAAGGTTTGAATCTAAGCTGCCATTTATGCTCCCTAAAATACGTAACTATACAGACTTCGTAAGCAATTGCTTTCGAAATGGAGAATACGAAGCTTCTTCCATCGTAAATACCATGTTTGCCCACTGTTTGTCATTCCTCGCTGATTGGTCTTGGCTGGTTTTAATGCCTCAGAATTCCACTTCTTGTAAGGTCATAAATGGGGCAGTGCAGTATTTACAGAAGGGCAGACAAGAAGACATATTCCAGGTGATGGGAAAAAGCATATGATAATTAATGCTAAAAGGAAGCTGTTGGAGTGATGATACCTGGAGATAAAGGGCGTGATTTGTAAAAATCTGATAAGCTATTTTTTAATTATTTGACTCAAATGAACTATTTGACTTGTGATAAAAAGTTATTTATTTATTTATTTATAAGCTGGTTAAATTGTCTGATTCAACTCAACTAACTAATTTTTTAAAAGTTCTTTAAGTAGAAAGTTTGAGGTTAGTTGTTTGGTTAATGACATAAAGTTTGGAAAATATAATAAAGGAGTTAATTAAACTTTTTAATCCTTATTTAATTTTATAATATTAGTTTACATTTAAAAATATCGTAATATTAAATTTTTTAACATAAAAAATCACATCGAATTAATATTTTTAGTATACAACTACTGTATATCTTATCTGTGTCATACTATAATTATAGATATTTTTAATTTATTAAATAATAAAATTTATACTTAATATATAAAAATACTAATAAAATCGCTGCATCATTCATATTAACAGAGAATTTAACGTTAGACTATTATTATTATTATTATTATTATTATTATTATTATTATTAACTTAATTTTGTGAAATTAAATATTTAAAATTTAAATTTTTATAAAAATATTTAACGAAATATTAAAAAATATACTATTTATATCCTTATAATTTTTTTAAATCATGCTCTCATAAGTTATCTTACATATCAACAATTAATACTAAACAACTAATTTTATCAAACATCTTTAATAAATAACCGATATTATTTATTAGTCAAATTATCTCATATAATTCACTATCAACTAATAACTAATGAAATCTGTTTGCGCTATACATCATCTGAGCTTTTACGACTATTCAGTAACAAGCAATGTTCGATCTCTCTCCCACAATAACCCCGCGTTTGGATACTAGGAAAATTCTCTGAGAGGAGGGAGCTATCAACAATGGGGCAGCATGAGAAAATAAAACCTCCATTAAAACCTTCTGGTGAACAGGATCTGTGGCATCCATTGTCTGAAAGCAACTTCTGTTTCTCCACCCTAGCTTCAAGTTGTATTGCAGTGGAAGAAGGGTAATAAAGGTTATACGAAACAATCACAAACCTGTTCCTCTAACCGAGGTTTTCCCACTAGTTGATTGGTTTCGTTCGTCGAGGCAAATAACTTGCAACTAATTACACAATACTGTACGAGTTCTCGTGAAGAAACCAATACACTGTTATTAATTATGTGCATTTAATATAATATAATCACATACAAAAGGGTTTAAAGAAAACCCTGCCCTACAAATCTTTTTTCGTTTTGTTTGCACTTCTTGCTCATCTTCATCTTTCCACTTCGATTTTCTTTCACCTATACTGTTTCGCTACTTGCCAAGCTTGTAAATCAATTAGTCGTTGATCAACTTCCCAGTACAGTGATATGTTTACTCACTGCTTGAACACTTTTTTCTCACTCTATGAATGGTGGATGAGGATCCTATATCATTTAGCTGTTGAAAGCATGAGAAGAAACCTGGAGAATGATAATTGTCAACTTCCAGGTGAATGTATCATGAGATGTCCTGAATTTGTTTGACAGTTCTTTGATTATTGCCTTCTCTGGTTCATAGATATCTAACCAAAAGCAATTTTATGTTCCTACTTCTGTATTGCTGTGAGCATTGGCAGGTCTCAAGTCGATACTGTGTACTTGGCAGGAATCAAAATCATCCCACATCATTTCAAGGGAACTTTCAGTAATTCCTGCATTGCTCAGGTAGTTCCAATAACATTTAGTGAGAAGGTAGATATGAACTCTTGATATGTTTAACTTTTAAAAGATAAGGTCAGAGATTCTAATAAAGGAGTTCATAAATCATTGCTTCATGTAATATGGTTAGGAAGAGTGATTATAATAGTAATACTACTTGCAAAGTTGCAATGAAAAAATTAGGCTAATAGCATAGAAATGCAATTTGGATCAAATTTGTTGTCACCATTGTGATTCAATCCAATTTAACTTATTTGAAAATTTTGCAATTAAAATTTTTTAATGTTATATCCAGTCTTTGCAATAGGCCGGGCGAGTCTAAACATATTAATTTTAATTTTAATTTTTAAAAATTTAAAATAATAATATTTTAAATTTTAGACTTTAAACTCGATCAAACTGGACAATTTGAATCTAACTCGATACTCAAAATTAAAAAAAAAATCAATCTCGACCTGAGTTTAGTCAACTTAAGTCATGTCTATTAACTTTGACCCAATCCAGTTTGGTTTTGTTTTGCCACCCCTATTTATGCATTTTTAAAACCATTTTTTTTGGTTATAATAGTAAATGACACATAGCAAGTGTAACGTGTGATTAGTATTTAATGAGTGATCTTTTATAGTTTTACTCGTTCTAAAAACATTATTATTTAAAAATAATTTAATTATAAATCTTTATTAAATGTTTTACTAATTATTTATATCATATAAATTATTGAATACATAACAGAATGTATATAATTGTCTTACTCTATTTTTAATAATAATTTATGTTAACATAATTAAATAAAAATGTAAGGAAAAGTAACTCTGTAGATCTTTAATGTTATAAAGTATTTTTTAAGTAATTTAGATAGAAATTATATTTCTTAAAATGAGTAGAATTACAAATATATATATATATATATAAATAATAATTAAGATCTCTAACGTATATTATGAAAAAAGCCAAAAGAAATCAAATCCAAAATAGTCCCAAACCCATTTAGGATCCGAAAATTGACGACCGAAACAAGTAGTCGGGTGGGTTTCCTTTGTTCAGTTCACCTCTAAGAACTTTGACTGTTGAGTGTTGACAGTTGACAGTTGAAGTTTGGTAAAGGGTTTGTGTTTGGTCTTGTTGGCTTAGACTAATTGCTTGCTTGTGTAATGATAACTCTGGAGTCAGTCTTTGTACTTGTAGAGCACACTGAGAATTTGTGGTGGGTGAAATAGGTTAAGTAGGTTACGGTTGGAAATGGACGGAGAGGAGCTGTCGGAGGAGGAAACTGCTGTCTATGATCGTCAGATCAGGGTCTGGGGTGCTGATGCCCAAAGAAGGTAACTTTTTCCATTTTTTTTAATTCTTTGTTACATTTTCTAATTTTTCAATTTTTTTCTCAATGTTTTAGACTGAGCAAATCTCACGTATTAGTGTACGGAATGGAAGGGACGGTTGCGGAGGTATGTCTTCGATTCTTGGAAGTTGGAAAATTGGATTAGCTTCTATTAACCAGGTTATCTATGAACTGAAGGTTATTTTCGTTTCTCTTTTATATATATATATATATATCATTTGGTTAGTTTTGCAAGAACATTGTATTGGCTGGAGTTGGCAGTTTGACACTACTGGATGTCCGGGCTGTGACCGGAGAAGCATTGAGTTCGAACTTTTTGATTCCACCTGATGAGAGTGTGTATTCTGGGAAATCTTTAGCTGAGCTTTGTTGTGATTCATTAAAGGAACTCAACCCCATGGTCCGTGTTTCAGTGGAAAAAGGTTTGGCTGTTCAATGTCTTGTCTTTCAAATGTTCTTTAGTTGTGATAGCAGTAACATTTTGAAATGGTATTGTTATTGGATTTGCTCATGGTTGCTAATTTTGTGCACTCTGTGCCTTCTTATGTAAATTATCTTATCTTTGTAAACTACAGGCGAATTGTTAAGCTTTGGTGGTGAATTCTTTGATAAGTTTGATGTTGTTGTTCTTGCTGGCTGCCCTCTTCCAACCAAAGTGTGTCACACTCTTTTTAGTAGTTATATCTATTTACCACTTTTTCGGTAGTTCTCATTGTCTTCTGTGAACATCTAATGCAGAAATTGATCAATGAGAAATGCCGGAAGTTATCAAAGCGTGTAGCATTTTATGCTGTTGAATGCAGAGATTTGTGCGGTGAAATCTTTGTTGATTTACAGAAATATAAGTACGTGAAGGTGAATACAGTGTATCCTCAAAGTTCATTAGGATTTTATTTCATTGTTTGGTGCATATATCATGTCATCAAATTTTAGTTCTCGACATGAGGTTGTTCTTTTATCTTTGCATCTATGCTTTATTGTTGTAATGACTTTTCGTTAGTAGGATGGGTTGTTGACTTGCTACCCTTTGTTGTATGTAACAGTCATCAGAGAGATTTCGAAATCATTAAATACCTAACTAAAATTTCTAACCTTGAATTTATCGACTTCTCCAAAACTTGTGCAACCAATGCCATAACTTTTGAGAATCTCCAAATACAATCTTTTGTTCACTTAGGAAGTAATTTTTCTGTCTGTCTTTTGTCACTGACAGAAAAAACTAGATGGAACAATGAAATGTGAAGTACAATATCCAAGTTTTCAGGTATCACTGAGGTTTTTAAGCTGTCTCTCAAGTTGATCTATGAAGTGCAAACTCAGAATGCATCCTGATTTGACTCACTTGCAGGAGGCAATTTCAGTACCCTGGTTAACACTTCCAAGGAAAGTGTCAAAGCTGTACTTTGCAATGAGAGGTGCAATCCTTTATTCAGTAATTAATTCTTTAAGAATCCATCTCCACCACCCTAAAGTGAAAAAGAGGGGAAAAACAAAAAGAAGGGAAAATTATGTTATAAAGGAAATAGAGGGAGAAGGCTTCTCAGGCTGGTTTTGAAGGAGGGGTTGTGAAAAATAGCAATAATTGTGAAACAGAGACTTGATTTTTGTTGATAGTGGTTTTCAATTCCTATTGGCAATAAAGATATGAATTCATGTTGGTTATCTTCTTGCAGTGATAGAAAAGTTTGAAGAGGTTGTGGGACGTAAACCTGGAGAAACTTGTATTCAGGATCTTCCAACTGTTCTGAGGATGAAAAAGGAATTGTGTGAGGCACAGGTATTCTATCAACTTTGAGTTTGTTAAATCTGTTATGGTTGCTTGGTGCACAACCTCACCCTAGCATTATCTATAACATTCAGTCAGTGAGTGAATCACATGTTCCAGATGCCGTTCTGGAAAGACTGTTGACGGGTGCAAGAGAATTTCCTCCGGTTTGTGCCATTATCGGGGGAATCCTCGGACAGGTAGCTTCTCTAGTTATTTTCTTACGCTTTTTGATATTGTTACATGATGTGCTTGAAATGATTCACTGGGAGGTCATCAAAGCAATATCAGGACAGGTAACTTCTCTAATAGTCTTGCGTTTTGGTATTGTTATGTGATGTGCTTGAAATGAATCCTTAGGAGGTCATCAAGGCAATATCGGGAAAAGGAGACCCCCTCAAGAATTTCTTCTTTTTTGATGCTATGGAAGGGAAAGGTATAATTGAGGACATAGCCAACTCTGACCCAGAAAACTGAGCAGTTTGTTTAGGGAGCTCTTGTTAGATAGATGCTATCATGGCTATCATTTTCAGATCTGCCGTGGGAGATAACAGAACGAAGCAGATAGGTTTTTCTTTGTGTATCGATATCCAATCTAAATTTGGAGTATAGGAAAATCGTGGCTTATTTTTGGACAGTTTGAGCAAGAATTTGCTCTCAAATTTTTTATTTTTGACATTTCAGGACTCTACATCCTATAATCTAAGAAATAGTTCATTGTATTAATGATTGGATGTAAATGTTCCAACAGTCCCTTTGTTATTGATCGGCAAAGGATGCATTTCAAGAACACAAATAGACTGTATGCTAACTTTTTAAGATGACCCACTAAGAGTAAGCTTGTAAAAACACGATTCAGACAGCTTTACGAATTCAGTTCAAAGTTAAGCATATGCTTTTCTTTGAGAAGATACGATAATTCATGAATCATCGAAGGTTTTAGCGTTGAAATTCATGGAATAACACGGTAAATGGTCAATTGATGGCGGGATGGCCTGAGGTCTGATGGTTATTGGAAAACGTTTTGGGCAATCTGGATATTATCGGCTAAAACTGGAATAGGAAATACGAAGACGTTTTTGGGTTAATTGGCTGGGAATTTGGTTTCGAGGAAAGAATAAAAGTTGTAGAACTTTTTGTGAACTACAATTTTGACACAAGAATCGGATTAATCGGATAAGGAATTGTTGAGTTATGGTGGATTTTGTGGTGATATTGGCGATAGAATGAAAGCAACTGAGAAAAATGGGAATTTTGAGGAGGCTGAGGTTTGAATTGGGTGAAGATGTCTTCTGGAGATTTTTAATTCAAGATGTGAGGAACAAACTTGAAGAAGGAAAATTTTTGATTTGATGAACACAGGAAACAGGAACGAGAAAACGAAATTAGAAGTTGGACAGAATTCTGAAAATCGCGCAACACACAATCGATTGAATGTTTTCGACAAACAAACAAGTCATTTTGATCATTTTCGGAAAACAATCAAACCCTACATATCAAAGTCTGAATTTTGAGAAGAAAACATCTTGTTTTAAAAATCTGTATCTATCTTTTATTTTTACAAATGAAAAGAATATGAGTTTAAATAAGGAAAATGCAAGGAATAAGGATAGTCACATGTTGACTTCTCATATTTTTTTGGCTGCTAATTTTCTGTAGCTAATTAGTGTCCAAAAGTAACCCATTAGCATGTAATTAAAGTCCAGATATAACATAAACATGGTAAATAATAAAGGTAAATAAGAATTTAAGCTATTGTGGTGAAACAATCACTTAATATAGTGTCAGAGTCTTTGTGTCTAAGTAGTTGTGAGTTTAAATCTAACCATCCACCTATTATTCAACACAAGATAAAATGAGCATATACAAGTTTCAAACCCAGAAGGCCTTTACTTGAGAGAAAGTGCTAGTTAATATATAAAACTAATTAAATTGATCTCACACAATAACTTAAACTATTATAGTGAAACGGTCACTTAACAATATCGGACAATACCAACATGAAAACTATAATCTAACAATGGAGGTCCTTGGAGCTGATTGATTAGATACCGCTACGTTCTCCGTCTCCCCTTAATCGATGTAGGTGCCTGGTGGTGAGCGGATATGCAATTATATTGTCTCATAAATTAAAACAAAAATTAAAAAGCCATCATATTCGGGTTATTGTCAAAATGGAAAAGCAATTAGCTTTTACTGGTGGGGCGCAATTGCCTCCCTGACATTATGCTCGACAGGCTCCCTGAAGACGACTGGAGTTGTAAATTTATTATAGCATAACAAACCATGCCTGGGATTAGGGTCAGGGTCAGGATCAGGATCGGGATCAGGTGCATTGTATTTCCAAATAATCTAAAAATTCTCTGAGAAGATATCATATAACAATGCCTGCCTGGAGTGTTGAAGGTTAATGGTTAAATTAAAAGTTCTGTAAGGCTAATGATTCTAATGAATACCCTCTTTTAAGATACTTAAAGATTGTTTAGTTATGACGTCAGGATGTGGATTCAAGTTAAACTTAGAAGTTAGATCTTCTCTTTTCAGTTTTTACCATATCAGGAGAAGAAAACAAATTAGGTTTTAGTTTTCCTAAAATGTAGGAAGAACGTGGGGTATTTACCCTGATCTAATCAACAAAATTCAAGTTCAAAAATTGAAGAACCCATTAACTTCATCCTTCGTTCAAAAACACCACAGGAATCAAGTCATCATTATAGAACTTTGAGAAAAGAGAGTAACCCCACCATGGAAAGTCCTAGTAAAGAAGAAAAAGTAGCACTAGATGCCCTGCACCATCAGTTCAATGATTTGGTTCAACATTGGGACACCATAAACCAATCAAACCCAAAAACCCTGCATAGGTTATCATCAACTGGCTCACGCACGGTGATTAAAGAGCTTCAACTCGTTGACAGTTCTCCTAGAAGTCTCATGTCTTTTCTGCAGTACACGCCCTCTCCACCCTCGGAAAGAAACGGAGGAGGATGGAAGGTGAGGAACAATGACTTGGCAGTTGAAGAGATACTCAGTGAGCGAAGAGCCGCCGTGAGAAGTGGCAAGCTGAAGGGCAGACGGTTGTTTCCGGTAGCGGATGGTGTGAGTGACAATATGTGTCACGGTGGGAGGGAGGAGATAGCATGCAGTGGTTTATCTAGTATTGGTGGAGAGAGTGAGGAGAGGTCTTTGTGGTCTTATGATTATTCTGATGATGAGAATGAAAACGTAGAGACCAAAAAAGGTTTTAGTCCTCTTTGTCTTCATTGTGCGGCAGCTTCTACTTATTCATCACTGTCATCATCTCCTCCTTCTTCAATTTCTTATGATAAAGTTGTGGTCGAAGAGAAAGAGATGGTGGATGTGGAAACCGTTGAAGAAAAGAAGAGACGTGCCGAGATTGGTCCCTGCGAATCTAGGACTCAAGAAAAGGTTTTCATGGCCTGGCTAGGAATCCTTTTAACTCTTTTTGCAGTTGGTTTCATCACAGCAAGGACCTTAAGGGGGTATGGCTATGGAGGTGAAGTCATTCCAATTCCAACTTGATTTCTCTTTGTACTTTTCATTTTCAAGATTCATCTGATTAACCATGGAAGTATGTAATCGCATTAGAAGTCAGGTTTTAATGGTGGGTATGAGTTGAAGAAGATGTTTCTCTTCAAGTAAGCATCAAAACTGGAAGTATAAGGATACCAATATTTCATTATATAGTACTTTAGAAAGGGAATATATGTTTGCTTCTGTCTTAGGAATATGTCTTCCAAGTTTCGGAAGCTATTGCCTGGTGATGCCAACAATAAACGACTAGTAATGCAGGTGGTGGGTGAAAAGTTTGCCTCAGTATCAGATAAAATAACGCCGGAGCAATTTGGGTTGGTGTAAATGGTAGAGGCTGCCTCTTATACTGGTCTGAGTCACTGCTTTTAATCTTGTCGAGATAAGAATTACCAATGAATTTGTAAATATCACTAATTTATCAATTTTGCATATATATACTATTTTGTGATTTGTATATATACAATTTTGCATAACTTAAAAATCAAAGTATTTATCTTTTATTTTAAATTAATTTAACTTTTAACTTAGGAAGTAGTTTAGTTATATATATATATATATATATATATATGAGTTTAAAGAAGATTTTGTGTCATATAAGAATCTTATGAAATCTTAAAATCACATAGTGGAGATCTCTTATTATCAAAGCTCTTTAGAGATAAGAATTACCAATGAATTTGTAAATATCACTAACTTATCAATTTTGCATATATATACTATTTTGTGATTTGTATATATACAATTTTGCATAGCTTAAAAATCAAAGTATTTATCTTTTATTTTAAATTAATTTAACTTTTAATTTAGAAAGTAGTTTAGTTAAATTAATTTATATATATATGAATTTAAAGAAGATTTTGTGTCATATAAGAATCTTATAAAATCTTAAAATGACATAGTGGAGATCTCTTATTATCAAAGCTCTTTACTAGTTGATTGTAAGATTTTATATTTCATGGTATAAGACACATAAAAATACCAAAACTTGCCATACTTCCCCACCAAATGGCTCAAATTCGAGTGGTACTAAATTCCCAATGAACTCAATCTTTAGTGTCTCTTTACAATTACAAAGCAATTTAAAAACGAGATGGATACCTAATTGAATTTGCATTTAGAAGAAAAAAAAATTTGAACCTAAGTTTTCGATTTTGTTATGTTATGTACTTTTGAAACAACATTGCAATGTGCAAGGTGTTCATTAAAATTTATATTTTTCAATATTTACATAAAATTAACATGTAGGCATTAGAGGGCAATTGAGTTTTACTGAGTAGGTTGGTTGCCCTTGTAAATATGGAACCAAAATCATCTGTCCAATATTACTCTGTTTTATTTTGTCTCATGAAATCTCAACCATTTATTTTAAGGGACTCATGTGGGGTCCATGCAGGACCTACACAAGATCTACATAAATAAACGGTTGAGATTCATTGGACACAATAAGATACCATAATATTAGACAGGAGATTTGGACTCGTAAATATGTTCTATTGCAAACGGAGTTATAGCTAAAAATTAGGCATTTTTGCACCAAAGGGGTGACAGAAATAAGATTTTGCGAATTTTAGGTATACGTGAAAATAAAAGTTCATTGATTTAGACTTATCTATAAATAATTCTTACATGTAACCCCCATTTATAAATATCTTGTTAAAGGTTGTGTAAGTTATGGTGATTATCATACTTTTCCTTGTATCATCCTTCTCACAATAATAAAGACGTTTATCTTTTTATTTATGGACATATGTCACCCAATTGACTAAATTACATAAATTCTTATATTTTACTTTATTTATTTTCTTCTTTTATTACTTTCATTTGCATAATAATTAAGATCAGAGTAATTTATATCTTAACAATTAGTATGAGATTCAAGGTGATATTGTTGGGATGACTTTCCACAAGTTATATAATGCGAAACTCAATAAATCCAATGATTTCAGTCTATGGACGATGAAGAAAAGGGTGGTTCATGATCAACAGAGATGCACAATAGCGTTGAAAGAAGAAAAAAGACTGCTAGGGAATTTGGTGCCATTTGAAAAGAAAGAGATATTAAAGGCATATAGTGCAACATTGTCCAGTTTAAGAGACAAAGTCTTGAAAAAGATGGTTAATGAAACAATCTTTGCTTCATTGTAGAAATGACTTAAATAATTATCAGAAGAGATTATTTATGATTATTTATATTAAAAGCAATATTTAAGGCACATCAAATCTTCTGTACCCCATAACCTGTACCAACCCTGTGCCAAGTCATCCCAACCCTCCATTTAAATGGATATGACTTGGCACAGGATTGGTACATGTTATGGGTTACAGAGGATCACATCCCTATTTAAGGATGTGAGAAAGTACACAAGTGACTAAAAACAGGATCAAGTCAGGATCTAAATCGAAGATGAAGTTGTTTGATGCTTTAAATGCAAAGGAAAAGGTCACTTTAGGAGGGACTGTTCATAATGGAAGAAGCAAAATTAGAGAAAGGAAGTAGATGGAACATAAAGTATTGTTATGGTTTAGGAGAGTTCTTATGAAGAAGATGGAAGAGGCAATGATATTTTGATGATTAATAATTTTGGTTTTGCAAATTGGTGGGTGAAAGACACAGATACATCTTATCAAATAACTTTATAAGGACTGATTATAAACTTTTAAAGAATGGAACAATTCAATCAAATTGGTTAATGGTAAAGATTGTATACTCAAAGAAATTGTTTAGTGTAGATCCAAATTTATGATGAGATTGTTAGAACATTGAACACCTAATATGTGCATAAGGTTCATAAGCCTATGACTTTCATGGGTAATCTTAATAGCTTAATAGTTAATGGTATAAGTTTTTTAGTAGTGATTGGAATCTTAATTTGGTAAAGGGTACATTAATTGTAATGAAATATAAATTACAAAATAATATTTATGTCTTAATAAGAAAGATAGTAATGGGATCTGTAGTTGTGTCTCAATCCTCAAGATAGAATAATGACAGTATGGAGTTGTTGTAGGAAAATCCCGGGAGGTACATCACATGTACCGGCAGCGGAAAACAAAAATTTTTGTTCCCGGGACTTTCCCGAATCCCAGGATCC
>JANTNU010000006.1:33882707-33903071 GCA_024752395.1 Erythroxylum havanense
CAGCTGCCAATCTTGTCATTAGTGAAATGTTAGTTGTCTTTTGTCCATACTTGAAGGTCTTGGTGAAAAGAAGTGAAGGATGGCTGCTGAATGTTAGCATGGAGTGGCAGTCAAAAAATGCAGGCTGATTCTTTTCTAAACTGGCTGCTTTGAATAAAATGGAGGCTGATTTGTCTTGTAATATAGGTTGATTTTATAGTGGAGAGTGAGTTGTACTTGGGCTAAAATAATTAAGAGGTGGGAGCTGATGTTGATCCTTGTCTGGTGAGAAAAGATTTTCCAAGATCAAATTCGACAGTATATAAAAAATAAATGGTGATGATTTAGGGGCTAAAATTTTATCAGTGTCTTTGTTTTTGAGTCAGCTTCAATACGAGACTTGAATCACAGGATTTCTCCATTCGAGCCAAAAGTTATGATCAAAACATCGTCGAAAGGTCATTTTGCCAATCCAAAATTTGACCCAAATTTTGTGAATTAATTTCTCCTAAATTCCAGCTCCGAAAAATCTGCAATTGGTCCCAAAAAATCCGTCAATGAGTCAAGAATTTAAGTATGAAATTTCAGAATTTTTGGATAAACTAATCTCAAGATAAAAATCCCACATCGATTAAAGGTCAAAGCTGCCAGAAACCGAAAAACAATGCAATTCGAGTCTATCTGTTTCATTTACATATTTTACATCAACGAATAGCCATAGATGAATATAAAATGAATGTAAATGACTTTGAATTAAGTTCTAAATAGCTATTCAAAATATCCATTAACAAAAACTAACTATCATGAAGTGTTCTAATTAGTTGTAAAGCATAAGACTATATAAGTTCTTTTAGCCATGGTAAACATATGTGATTTGGAGTTCAAGAAATTTCATGTTTAAATTGTGTTTTTTTCATGGGAATTTAGAAGAGCATATTTATATCACACAATCAGAAGGATTCTTAATTTTGAAGGACTATGTAAATTTGCTGAAGAAATCATTACATTGGTTAAAATAATCATTAATCTAGTGGTACAAGAGGTTTGATGCATTCATATTGTCTCATAATTTTATTACAAATCAGTTTGATAACTATGTTTACTTTTTAAAAAAGTGGTTTGTGGATCTATTTGTTGATATACGTTGATGATGATAAGTTAATTGTAGCCAATAATAAGGCTAAAGTTAATAGGCTAAAGGGTTTATTGAGCAACAGGTTTGAGGTGAAGGATTTGTGTGTAGTCAAAAGAATATTGGGAATGGTGATCTACGGGAATAAAAAAGTCAAGCTATGGCACTTATCACAACAAAAATACATTAAGAAGGCGTTACAAACTTTTCAAATAGAACAGTTAAAGTAAATTTGCACTCCTTTGGTAGTTTATTTTAAACTTAATGTTGATGGTTGCCTAGTTCGGAAGTTGAGAAAGATCATCTGAAACAAGTTCCTTGCTCGAGTGTAGTTAGGAGTTTGATGTGAGCCATAGCATGTACAAAACCAAAATTTAGCATATGTAGTTAGTACGATAAGCATAGTTATGATTAATCTTAGGAAAGCTTACCGGGAAATTATTAAATGGGTTATATGATACCTGAGAGGTAAAAACGATATTTAGTTGGTTTATGGTTCTAGCAACTAGAAGTGTTATTGGTTATACATAATTTGATTAGAATAAATATCTCTTGAGAAGGAGATCAATTAACATGTTATATCTTTATTTTGTTTAGATGTGTGGTTAATTAGAAGACAACACTTTAGTTGACAATTATGTTGTCTACAATAAAAGTAGAATACATGTCATTAATAAAAGGGGTTACATAAGGTATATGGTTGTGTGGTCTTATTAATAATTTGGGTGGATGTGCAAAACTTTGTTTTTTTTTTTTTTTTGGATTCGAGGAAACCCCGTAGGCGGGCCAAGCGGGCACATCTCTTTGAGGGCTCAACTGGTGCACCACCTCACAAGCGGGCCAAGCGAGCGCACCTCATCATTGAGGGCCTAACTAGTTCTCCATCTACAGGAAAAACTCCGACTATCCCAGGCTCTTACAAGAGGGTGCAAAACTTTGTTATTTACAGTGATAGTCAAAGTATACTGAGTCTAGTTGAAAAATCATGTTTATCATATGAGATCATTCACTCTCTCCAACTGGACCAAGCCTGCTAAGGGAATTGGATCGTCCGGCTCGTACTCAGTGTTATTGCTAGTATCTTCAAGCAGCAGAGTTCGTCAGTAACTGGACAAATGATTCTTTGTAATACCATTCCACAGTTTGGTGTTTCTGTGTAATTGAAGAGGATCTTGGTGGGCATCTGTCGCATCTCATTCACTCTCTCCATCTTCTGATCAACGTACTTGTATACCTTTACAGGCTACAAGGTGCATGTCTTTATGGGCCACTCATGGTTGCAAGCTTACGTCTCTCAGTGTCTATGCCGGTTCAACAACATTAATTATCTCCACAACAGGAAGACATCATCACATGCAGCATTGCCAATTGGCTAATCCAACAATCACTTATCAAGCTTCCATTGACACGCGATCTCTTTGGGATCATATATTGAGTACGAAGTGACCGAATCCTTTCTGGGTTTTGCTTCAACTCGTTCCATTTATTTGCTGCAGATAGACACGTAAGGTTTTTGTTTTTTTTTGGGCCAAGACACATAAATTTATTAATATTAACTTAATTGAACCAATTACTATTAAATTAATGAATAATTTATTTAAAATAAATAACTTATAAATTATTATGACTTAAGAATTTATTTAATATATAATTAAAAATAACAATTATAAAAAGATATTATTATAAAAGATATCAATATCATTTCACTTTCTCTTTTTGTAATGAAAATTTATAATTATTATTTTTAGTATTGATTAAAAAACTCAATCGATTCGACTAGTTCAACAATAAAAACCTTGAACTGATTAATTTTTTGATTCAGATTTTAACTTTAAGGTTTGATTTATTTTAATAATTCTTATTATTAAAAAATCAATCAGTTTATTAATTAATTAGCTGATTTTTGTAAATTAATAAGTGTTTATAAACTAAAATAAATAAATTAATTTTTATTAAACTTTTAATTCTTTTATAGGTAAGGATAATCTCTTTCAATATAATATCAATTGAACCTTTTAAACTTTAAATATCTTGTTTTAACAATTTAACTTTCGGTTTGATTTTTAAAATATTAATTTTAGATATATATTAAATAATTTTTAAATGTATAAATAATTCCCAAGTTATATATACTTAATAAATTGATTAAACAATCAATAATTCCATTTATTCTATTTAAATCATAGTTAAAAATGCAACTCAATCTCAACTGTGTTGCAATGTTCATTTTCTACCACAACTTAAATCTTATCGATAACTTTACAGTTTGTTTTGTAGCAAAAAGTAGTGAAAGAAAAAGAGAATGTCTCTTGAATATCCTACAACTAGAAAAAGCAGAACTTCATGTTAACAATAAAGCAGGATTGTGATGGTGGAGAGATGAGCTACTGTGCCTGAAAAACAAAGAACCACTAACAAGTATCGACCAAACCAAACTGTTCCTGCCTTTAATACTGACCATTATTGTAATCATTTGTACAATAATGGTCAAATTCCCACCAACTTTCGGCAATCTCCTGTGTTAGGAAGGCAAAGTGGATGAAACGATTGGCCTGTGGCCTTCCAGTTGGCCCAAAGCAGACGCCCAGTCTTGTAGAAAACTCTTTTTACTCTCTTTTTTTTCATAACTCTCTAGCATAGCTCCTATCCTACCCTGAAGTTTAGATCACTAATTAGTCTCATTTATTAAATAAATAGATGCTCATGATAGATGAAAACAAATGATCTATTCCTATCATGTCCTGCAATGTGTTGACAGTACGTGATTTCTGGTGGCTCAAATGAAGCCAGCAAGCAGGTGTAAACTCGACGACCCACGTGGATTTGTAAAACTATGAACCCAGCCAGCAAGTGTAGACTGGACGACCCATGTGGATTTGTAAAACTATGAACCCTAAAAAGTTGCAATCTTTTGGTGATTCCTCGAATGATTAGCAAGCAGAAGCATATGCATGTGTTGTGGTTTCCAAATCCTTCCAACGTGTTTTATTATAGAGAATGTCAACAGTCTCGTATATATGTTCGAAAAATGGTTTAATAATTCAAAGTTAAATAGTGTAAATATATTTCCTTAAGTTTATAGCTTTAAATATTTAAACATTTCTCGTTTTAATAAATTCAAAAATTAAAAAAATTACAATTTTAAATATTTTCTTAAATTTATAGCTTTTAAATATTTGTATACTTCTTTAGTTTCTCATTTAATTAAAATCATAGAGATTTTTCAAAGTTTTAACATTAGTTAAAACTTTAAGCCTTTGTTTGGATTGAAGGAAAGCAAGGGAAAAGAAAGGAAGAGAATTGCATTTCTCTTGATTTCCATTGTTTGGACAAAAATAAGACAAGAGAAAGGCAGAGAATTGAAGAGAATGGAGAAGAAATTTAGTCCAAATAAATTTCCTACCAATTTGGTGAGAAAGGAAAGAAAATGAAATATAAGGAGGGGAAATGACATTCTCAACCATAATTTACTTCCATAACAAAATAATAATCAATGACATAAAGGTCTTAAAAATTTTTCTTCCATTCAATTCCTTCCTTTGGTAAATTAAGGAAACAAACAAGAGAAAGGAAATCACATTTCTCTTCTATTTTTTTCTCCTCATTTCTCCTCATTATTTTTTTTCCTTTCTTCTGTACAACTAAGGATCCAAACACAGGCTAAATCAATTCAAGAAGAAATGTTAATACAAATCGAACCGAATTCGTACATTCTGGAGACTCCCGAGTGAAGATGATGATGTTTAGTCTTTTGCCTCAAAGACAAGGCTGTCGGGCAGCTTTCATGGCTGAGTCACTAGGCCTTACGTGAATATGCCACGATTCCCTAGTAGTGGTTTTCTACTTCACGGGTCATCGCCATATGGCATGCAGATCGATCGGTAACCAGAAAGGAGCTTTTGCATTAACTTTCAGTTAAAATGAAAAGCCAAGTTCTGTTCAGGATTTTGCTTGGAAGTCACCGGACAAGGTCACATGAAGAAATCCACCGCCTCCATGAAAGAGGAGTTGGAGCACCCTATACACCACTTCGAACTTTGATTTTGCAATGACTAAAATCTATAAGTTCTAACTTTCAAATTCACCAGACACGTAACAACATTCCTTGATAGGGCAAGCTGACAGCAACCCTTCAACCAACAACAATCATTACAGCCCAAAATCAAATTATAATCACCGACCCTAAACAAAAGAGCATATCAATCAAGTTCCCAAGAACCTGTGGTCGAATAAAAAGTTGAGGAAAAAGTTCAAATTGGTTACTAAGTCTGTTCCTTCACAGATCACAACCTTACGAAACTTTACTGGTCACTCACAACTGGGTTGTAATTTGTAAATCCATGCAAGAACAGTAAAGTACACATATGAAAGTACAAGAAACAGAATGGTCCGTGACAAAGTTGGTCCCTTGACACAGAATGGAACTATTGTGGGAATTGGCAGTGATTCTTAATTAGTCAAGAGGAACTAAGTCTAATTATCTAAAGCCGGACGTACGTGCTCATTTTAAGTTAAAATTGAACTTCTTCTCGAGAGATATAATGACTTCGAAGCTCTTTAACTGGGAGCCTTACCCTAATCGTATGCTAATGATTTCATTTGGATGGTCAAAGAGTTATCGAGCAACATAATACAGTCGCTTAATATGTGATAAAACGGTCGCTTAATATGGTATCAAAGCCTCTATGATCAGACAGTCATGAGTTCGAATCCTACCACCCACCTATTCTAATTAAATTAAGCACAAGATAAAATAGGCATGTGCAAGTTTCAAGCTCAAAGAGCTTTCACTTGAGGGGGTGTATTAGAGAATATATAAAACCAATTGAGTTGACCTCACACAACAACTTAAGCTATTGTGATGAAATGATCATTTAACATAGTATCAGAGCCTCTATGATCAAATGGTCATGAGTTCGAATCCTACCACCTACTTATTCTAAGTAAATTAAGCATAAAGTAAAATAGGTCTGTGCAAGTTTCAAGCTCAAAAGGTTTTCATCTGAAAGGGTGTGTTAGAGAATGGTAGACATTAAGGGTCCTCGGGGTTAGTGTTTGTATTAGAGTTTAATATAGATTATTTGAGTTGAGTCCGTCTTTGATTTGATATCATTATATAGCCTTCTTAATCTATTAATTATAATAAAATACATTATATAAAACGTTGCATAAAGAAGTGTGTCTAATTATAATTTAAAAATAAATAAAAATGAAAGAATTAAATTGAATCTTTTTACTATTACAGAATGCATGTATGTTCCTCCACTTACGCAGATAAAAAAGGAGGAAACAGTATCGTTTACATCATTATTGTACGTGAAAGAAAATATTGACAAGAGACCTTATCTCCATGAACAGTGAAGATTCTTTTGCTTCCCAGAATTTTTCACTTCAGCGAACAGGTTTCCTCGGGTGCCAATGCATAATATAGAAATAATTCAATCCTTAATCACTTAATAAGATCATCAAAAGCGATACAAAACCATGTCAAATCAAGGCCATATCAAACCACCATCATCGTCATCATCACTAACCGTCCATCCTACACATCTTATGAATCAGAGCCAACGTCACTGATAATCTTCTTGTTATCTACTTAGCAAACCACTAAAATGGGTTAGGAGTCAGCCATTGTTGCCCACTCTTTGGCAATTATAGATAGCTCTTTTTGTCATGTAGCATATTAAAAGAAGAATATAAAATGTACCATCGTCATCAGCAATTCCTTCTTGTACTGCTCTAATTCAATCACGAATTCTCTATTTTGTTCTTGATCTAAAAGGGATCCAGTGGAAACAAGATACTCGATAAAGGGTTTTGTTCTTGACTATATTTGAACAATGTCTATTCCAATAGTTATTCATTGCTATTAATGGGTTCTTGGCAAGATATTAAGGAAGATGATGATAGACAAGAAGGCTTTGGGTTGGCTTATCATGACGTGAGCAGTGTTTCTTTAATGATCGATGATCAACAGATAATTTTATCCCATACATATATTATAATTTGGGTAGAGTTCGTTTCTTAAAGAAATCCTTCAAATTTATACATGAGAGAAGATTTTGATAAACTTAAGTAGCTACTAAGTGTCAAACCCTTTTTTCACAAGCATTTTTTTATCTTCAATATATAGTTATTATAACAATCTTTTTAAAATGAAAGATGTAGATATTTTTTGTGAATTCCTATATTTTAAAAAATATTCTCATTAGTTAAGTTCCTAAAAATATTGTATAATATTGAAAATATTAAAAACTTGAATTAATTTAAAAACATTATTATAAAATTATTTTATAGCATTTAATAAAATTTATATGATTTTGTCAACTTAAATGGCAACCAAGAATCAAACCCTTTAACGACATTTTTACCTTTATTCATAAGCCATTTTTGTATTTAATATATATTTATTATAACAATCTTTAATTTTATTACAAAAGATTAAAATAACTTTATTTAATTTAAAATTTTATTTAATATATAATTATTGTCAGTAATAAAAATAAAACTACAATTACATTAACAAGTGAGCATTTTTTTATTTTATTTAAAAGAAAATTTAAATTTAAATTTAAAAATTCTCTTAATAAATAATGCACTATCCAAATGGCTGCCTATTAATTAATTAAGAGTCTAATGTATGTATACAACAAGGCCAATAGTATTGCTTCTTGTGAGTAAGTTTATTACCTTTGGTCAAATATATATAATGCTTCATTATAATGTTATTAAACTAAAAATCGATTTATATTTTTTATTTTTAAAAAAAACAAAGTCAAATTTCTTGTTGTGCCTTGCGAATCAAATACACTTACAAGAAACACAAAGCTATCTTGCTCTTACTTGCTCTACTCATAATGAAACCAAACTCACTACCAACTAAGGAGTCCATATCTTCTGTCCAGTTTTATGGTGTCTTATTGTGTTCAGTGAATTTCAATCATTCATTTATATGAGTCTCATATGGGCTCCACATAAATAAACGTAGAACCCGCATAAATGAATGGCTAAGATTCACTGAATACAATAAGACACAATTTCTTGTTGTGCATTGCGAATCAAATAGACTTACAAGAAACACAAAGCTATCTTGCTCTTACTTGCTCTACTCGTAATGAAACCAAACTCACAACCAACTAAGGAGTCCATATCTTCTGTCCAGTTTTATGGTGTCTTATTGTATTCAGTGAATCTCAGTCATTCATTTATATGGGTCTCATATGGGCTCCACATAAATAAACGTAGAACTCGCATAAATGAATGACTAAGATTCACTGAATACAATAAGACACCATAAAACTAAACAGAGGATCTAGTTTTCCAACTAAGACCCAAAGAAGAAAGTATATTGACGGTGTAATTATTGTGTTCTTTCTTCTGGTTTATGGAAAGTATTTGTCGTCTAATCACTGGCCTTAATTTGAGGCGCTTACACCGAAGCACATGGCTAACCATATTGGTTGTTTTTGAATATTCAACTTGTACTGGACTTTTAAGTGTTTGCTTGTTTTACTTGTCTAACGGACATTAAGCTCATGGGATCAGTGTGACTATTACCATATTATCAAACACTAATCTTATGTACGTTTATGTGTAGTTTCTGTCAATGACTTCATAAACCTGATTAGTCACAAGCTAATCGTGAGAATAGAAACGTTAGTCATGTTATTATCTTATGCTCTTTCAACTTCATAAAAATTAAAGCATAAAAGAAGCATGCTTTAACTGATTCAAAAACTTTTCTCATATAAATATTTTATCATATTAAATCATTTTAGTTATTGTAATATGAGTGAAGTTCCAGCCTCATCAAACCCAATTCATTTTTCATCATGGTTCAAATATTGATTCAGTATCATCATCCTTAGGTTTAACTTTTGTATATAGTTGAGAAGAGTATTAGAACAATCATCATCATTTGAGATACCTGTGTATAATATGCAAGCTATTCTCAGGTTTGATGGCTCTGATATCACTCGAAAACTATGGCTAAATGGTTATGAAGATAATATATAACCAAAGATAACCACAAACCTCTATAAAATCTCTGAGATAGATAAAAATGATTGTAGCTAAGACCTCAAGTATATTAGACCAGACATAAACCATTTCTTCTCGACATATGTTTGTTACGGTTTGATCTAATTGTAAGGTATGAGACTTAAATCTCATATTGATTAAATACAAAATTGATATGAGATTTATAAGGATTTTAGGTTCTCTACACTCATGAGCTAGTTTTTGGGATGTGGCTCTCTTAAAGTCCTTATCAATTGGTATCAGAGCCGGTCTTAGAGTGTTGGTCCATGGAGTAGTAGCCTGGGAGTGCCAGCTATGACTAACATGGTCGTGACCAACAAGGATCTCAGAGTGGTGATCCATAGAGTGATGACCTGAAAGTGTCAACCGTGATCAACATGACCGTGACCAATGAGGACATTGATCCTTATGAGGGGACGAATGTTACGGTTTGATCTAATTGCAAGATATGAGACTTGAATCTCATATTGATTAAATACAAAATTGATATGAGATTTATAATAACTTTGGGCTCTCTATCCTCATAAGCTAGCTTTTGGGATGTGGCTCTCCTAAAATCCTTACCAATGTCAACTCTCAAGGCCTACTTCTTAATATCTAAGCTAACATATCCTTCTTGTATAATTTAAAACTCAAATAGAATCATAGGTCTGATACTTTACTAGGGAGGCATCATTCTTATACAAAGTATTAAATTATTATAAATGATACTAGTATGTGGATAATTGTTGTATACAACATTAAATAGTACTTAGTCGTATTAAAATTTAACTTGATTAAATTTTAGAAATCTCATATAAGAAAAAGGTAAAAATATTAATCAATCTATTTTTAATAATATAAAACTAATAAGTTAAGCATGTGATGAGGTCTGAATATGATAAGATCGAATTAATTACTAAATTTAAATAATTTAATAAAAAATACATAAAATCTTATACAAAAGTTTCAATTACAAAATACATTTTAAGTAATCTATATTAATATGAGCATTAATTTCATTTTCCATCCTTGAAATCGTAATTAAAACATAAATAATAGGAATGATTTGGCTACATAATCCATCGCACGGTGAAGTAACTCTAGCACCCTGTTAAGGAATCGTCATCCAAGTGGAACTCTTCATGTCTGAACCGTTCGATCTTTTCTAAAATCAACCGTCGTACATATGCATTGCTTAGTTTGCAGCACAGGCCTGCCTCACTGTATGAAACTGGCAAATCTTGTGGGCCCAACGTTACTTTTAATAAATCCCACCAAACTTGTACAGTCTTTAATATGTAACCCCTAACATACCCTAAGGGTATGTTTGGATGTAGGTGGAGGGATGCAAGGGAATAGAATAGAATGACCCAAATGACTCAGGTCATTATTTGAGAGTCTATTTTGAAACAGGATGGAATGACAATTGATAGCTTTGGAAGTCATCCTTTGTCATCCAAAACTAATATTTTGTAACATTTCAAATTGGTGGGTCAGGGATATAATGATATGGCTTGCCTTTCAAACCCTCTCTTATTTTATTTAAACTTCCAAACAATTGAGTGACTCATTTTATTCCATTCCACTCCACTCTATTCCATTCCGTTCCATTAATTGTCATTCCTTTCCATTCCATCCCAAACTCCCAAACATACCCTAAGATTTTCTGCACCATCTATTCTAATATTGTTTTACTTTATCTCATAATCCACATAAATATATAACTAAGATAAAGTAAACCAATATTGATACAGAATCACGTAAATATATGATTAAGATAAACTAGGACAAGGTTGAAACATAATAGAGAGTATAGAGGATCATGTCTCAATACATACATACATGATAAATTAATTATTGCATACAATAATTTTTTAATAAATTATTGAAATGTAAATTGACCGGTAAATTTAACTAATTCAAAAACAACCTCTCTAATACTAAAGAGTAAAATTATGTATTATTAAACTTTCCCAAACTCTACGCATCAATAAGTTTGTTATTAACACTTTGTACTTAAAAAGAATTATCTAGTACCACTTCAATTATATAAATAGCAACAACATCTTCTAGTAGAGATTTTGCTATAGTGTAAATTTTAGAGAGGTCTAATAATACACAACCTTACTATTACCTAATATTAACATTGTTTTCAAATAGAACATCAAGTAATGATGTACAGGTCTCCTAAATGGCTCAATCCAATTAGTGCCACGTATTTAACTTGATCTTTGAATTATGATATTTGTAGTTTTTGTATTATATTATCATAAGAATTAATAAGAACCATCAGATTTTTAGAAATGTACATTTGGAGAAAAATAGGCAGATTTTTTATAAAAAAACTATAAATGCCAATTATAAAACGCCACGTAGCGGTAAGATGCAAAATATAATGGACCTCAAAGCCATTCGTTAGGCATGGCTTAGGAAACTACAGAGAACTGAAGCAGTAAGTTGCTCGCAGGGACAGAGAGAGAGGTAACTAAACCCAAACAAACTCATCTTCTCTGCACACACTCCCAGAGACCCAGAGAGAGGGGACACTTCAAAAGCTCATCTTCATCAACTCAATGCTCACTGTACTTGGAATCCCGAAAAAGCTAGCTTAAAGCAACCTAATGGGGGAGGTCTACGATGAATCCTTTTCATTATTTAGTTCTTTACTGCTTTTGTTTTTTATTCAGCTTTGTGTTTTTGTTGTGATTTTGACATTGGTTTTTGTTTAGGAGGAAAAGAAACCAGCAGCTGAGGAGAAGAAAATGGAGAAGAAACCAGAAGAAGCTAAGAAACCGGAGGAAGCGAAGAAAGAAGAAAAACCAGCAGAGAGCAAAAGGGAAGAGAAAAAAGCAGAGGAATCCAAGGACAACAAGGAGTCCAAAGATGAGTCACCTCCACCACCACAAGAAATAGTGCTTCAAGTCTACATGCATTGCGAAGGATGTGCTCGTAAGGTTCGTAAGTGCCTCAAGGGCTTTGAAGGTGAGTTCTATGTGTTCATCTTCATTAATTTTTCGTTGGTTGTAATGGGTGTTTGCAAGTTTTTAATGGGGTTCTTTAATTTTCAGGTGTTGAAGATGTGATTGCTGATTGTAAGACTAGTAAAGTGGTTGTGAAGGGTGAGAGAGCTGATCCATTGAAAGTTTTGGAAAGAGTTCAGAGGAAGAGTCACAGACAGGTGCAGCTAATCTCTCCGATTCCCAAACCGCCGACTGAGGAGGGGGAGAAGAAGGCGGAGCAGAAGGAGGAACCGAAGGTGGACCAGAAGGAGGAACCGAAGCCGGAGGAGAAAAAAGAAGAGGTCTTTAGTTAACACTTCTATAAGTTGTCTTCTTATGACACTGAATTTAATTCATTTCCCGGTGGATCGATTGTTTTGGTTCGTTTCTTGATTATGTTGCAGCCTAAGGTGATTTCCGTGGTGTTGAAAGTTTACATGCATTGCGAAGCCTGCGCTATGGAACTCAAGAAACGGATACAGAGAATGAAAGGTGTGAACTTCTTATAATGTTATGTTACTATAATTTAACAGTGTCAAGTTTTTTCTCTCTTTTCCAGGCTCTTACTTCATTGTATTCTGTTCTCCATTTCTCCATTTCTCCATTTCTTTGAATCTCTTAAAGAGAAGCTTGTTAATTCCCTTGCCTTTGTTTTGTTTTATCGTTTTGGAGTCTTACGATTCCATTGCATTGGGTCCAACAAGAGTTAAAAAATGCTTGTTGAAACTCATCAAATTTCAATTCCACTCGAATCCCATCAACCACGAGTTCTAAATCTGATTCGGAAATACTTCCTTTGCATAGGTGTGGAATCAGCTGAACCAGATCTAAAGAGCTCACAGGTGACAGTGAAGGGAGTGTTTGAACCTCCAAAACTAGTCCAATATGTGTACAAGAGAACAGGCAAGCACGCGGTTATCGTGAATCAAGGGCCAGATAAGACGGAAGAAGAAAAAGAAAAAGAGTCCAAAGGAGAGAGAAAAAGCGAGGAAGGTGATGGCAAAGAAAAGAAAGGTGGCGAACAAGAGAAGACAAAGGACATGAAGGAAGGTGACAGCGAACCTAAACCAGAGGAAACGGCAGAAGAGGAGACCACGGTTGTGGACTTGAAGAAAAATGAGTATTACTATTACCCACCAAGATATCCAATGGAGTTGTACGCATACCCTCCTCAGATCTTCAGTGATGAGAACCCCAACGCATGTTCTGTTATGTAAAAAAGCTCAAATCTTTCAGAACTAAAATGGGATTTTTGGGACGATAAAATCTGCCTTACACATGTATTCTGCATGCGCCCCTTTTTCTGTAGTACTTGTTAAAACTATAATCTGCAGATAAACAGTAGAATTTTGTGAAGTATTGTACTTTTTCTGCCTTTTTAACTTGTCATATATGACTATACCAATAATCAGATAAACTTGAATCATGTTCTCTTTGCGTCTCTCCTCTCATCTTAGTGAGTATATATCCATATACTTGGTACATAATGTTATCATATTTGTAGATTCTGTGGTTTTGGTTATAAAAATTTAAGAAAAGAAGAGATAAGGCTATCTTTTAGCTTCTTTCTGGGTTTCACTGGAAAAAAAAAAGAACAATTTCAAGCTTGATCTTCGAACACGACCCTATGAACCTATACTATCAACTATCTGAATTATTTTTCTGTCATTGCCACTGATTCAAAAAAGGAACACAAAATGAGAGGAGATAGAGCTAGATTGAGTAATGAGTGTGAATCCGAATCTGCACAGAAACACCTGTCTGAGTCAAATTAGCAGAAAAAAAATAGGTGGGTCGACGTTTGATCAATTTTGTATTTTGACTTTTTTAACAGATCACAACTTTGCTGAGTGATCAAAGATTTGTCCTTTAACTATGAAGTTGATGGCTTTAAGTTGCCTAGTAAGCAAGGCCAGTCCTTTACCCCTTTACAGGTAAAGTTTTTACCTTTCCAAGTTATCACATCCGATAAATTAGCAACATTGTATATGGTTAGAAAGCGACTGCCTGTTCTCTGATACAAGAAAAATCTAGTGTATTAGTTAAGAAACAGTGTTTTAATCACAAAGAGGCAAAAAGATTTATCAATCAGTATTGAAGTGCTACAATAACAACATGTGCAACATTTTATATGCCAGGGCAAGTATGAAAAAAAAAATGGCTTTATGAGGGTCAAGTGCATACTTTATTTTTGTATCATTTTGTTCATTATAAAGGTCAAGAATAAGTCTTATTTTGTCTCATTTTGTTCTTTATGAAAATCAAATTTGGGCCTTATTTCGTCTCATTTTATTTTTTTCGAGGATCAAAAGTTAACCTTTTTTTTTTTAAAAGTGAAACTTGAACTGGTGTCTTTCTTATCTTTGATCAGAGTTAGACTTGAAGAGGTTTAATACTACACAATCTTATCTTAACTACTAAAGTTACTGTTTTTTAATGAACTACATTTAAAAAAAGATTAATGCAACAGAAACTATCATTTTCCTTTATTTTCCATTAAAAAAATAGTGAAATCAAATTTGGTAGGCATTGGTAGGTATAATTGCTATCCAATTTGACAGAATTTTATATCAATTCAATAAAAAGGAACACTTAAACTATTAATGGAGTTGTCCTCTTGAGTTGGTATAAGTTGTGTCAACCATAGCTATAAATCTTAATCATGGCACTAGACCTTTTAGAAAGGTTTTGCGCTTGTGTCTGCGGTTCAAGAGATTCGATCATCACATGCTAATTCTATCCTTCCAGCTAAACGTGTTTGTTTTTGTTTTAAAGATGAGTAAAGGCGGATGGTCTTGTTGTTCCAATGCCTGAACAGATTTTAACCATATGAGGCACAAATTGTACAAAAGTTTAGTGCTACCTCCAACTAAAGTAAAGCTGCTCACTTCCCTTTTTGTCATTTCCTGAAAAAAGGCCTTTCATTAACTTTTTTTTTAATCACCGTTTCAAATTGAGCTAAGCTTCAAAAAAAAAGTTGTAACTAATACGAGTGTCAGACACACGAGTCTAAGATTGGCAACTCTTTTTTTATATATACAAGAGGAAAAACCAAATTACATGAAAGCTCGGGGGTACAATATGCCTAGCGCATCTTGACGAAGAAGTTCCTAGACACCAAAAAGGGGCTCCTGAAAGTATGTAAGTCCGGACTTAACTTGCTAAGGAGGCAAGTGAGATTGTCGGCACACTGGTTTCCTTCCCGAAATACATGCTGAATGCAAATCGCCCACTTCTGTTGGAGCATCTGTTGGATTTCTGTTACCAAAATAGAAAACTCAGTCAGTTCAAAAGGGGGATTAGAAAGCAAGTTAATAATCTCGAGAGAATTTGTTTCGACCACTATCCGGCGACAACCTCTATCCCATGCCAAGGTGAGGCCGGAATGCACTCTCCAAAGCTTGGCCGCTAGTGGAGATCTCTTGCCTAGGTAGTGTTGAAACCCCCCGCACCACACCCCCTTCCAATCCCGAATCAGTCACGTTAGAAGATTGGCAACTCTTAAAACTGTAATTGCCTAGTTCTTGAAGAAACCACGACGGAAAGTGAGAAAACCTTGGAGGCGGTAGCTGCCGGAAATTAAAATCAACCTGACAAGACTACTATCGTCCAAAAGAATCTATAGGATTGGGTCACTATGATATGACGACACCGCGTGTAACTTCTTCACACTGTTTCATTTTGAAGTTATGTTTTCCCAACCTTTGGAAAAAGCTGGTCCACTGCTCTTCTTTTCTCGTATCTTTTCTTGCTCTTTCCTTACAAGTTTGCAAATGTTCTTTTTCTCTCCGCGTTTGTCATTTTTCCACGAAAATTAATCGATCGGGAAAGTTCGGGCGGAAATTTGTTGCCTTCAATTTCTTTCCAAGATTAGCACTAGGGGAGGAAGATCATGCTAAGTTCTTGCCTAGCAAGTTTCATGCAATTTCAGCCATGTTTCGTTGAAACTTAAGTAACTAGTAATCTAATACTACCAAGAAATCTTTAATATTTGAGTGTAAATACCTATTTGAATAGATTTTTAAGAGGTTAATAAATACTTTTTTTTACCAATTTTTTTTAAGAAAAATAAGTGTTTAACTGTAAAATAAAATAGCACTTTTATAATATATATAATTTTTTTGGCAGTTAAAATATAGTTTTTTAAAAAACTCAAATTTAGAATTTCTAAAAAAAATCTCTCAAATGACTTTTTCAGTTAAATTTTTTATATAAATTAATGAACATATTTTTTAGTCTATTTTATCTTTTTGTTTTATACATAATTCTCACACTATCTATAAACTTATCTTCACGTTTATCTTGCAAACTCATCTTCCCTGATCTTTTGCGCAATTATTTTACTATGTATTTAACTATTTATTCAACTTGAATATTTATTTTGATATTTATATAATATTATTTAGTTTTTTAATATGTTTTAATATTAATTTTGATATTAGTTTTACTTATGTTATAATCCATATAAAAAATTTGATTAGATATATTTTCATTTATATTTCATATAGTTTAAATTTATATAATAATTAATATATTTTGCTTTGCATATTTTTAATATACTTTAAATAATATTTATATGCAAAAATAATTTTTATTACAAAATAAATATAGTTAAAATTAAAAGTGTTTTTATTTTTATATTAAAAAACAGTCTACTGTATGAATCTCTTTTTAAACAATTTTTTTAATGACAACCAGACAGTCAATTGACTTCTTAGAAAAGTTCTTCTCAGAAAATATCTACAGAAAAAAACTCTATTAGTATAAACCCAATCAAACAAAGACTAATTGTTCAATTCTTTTTTTTTTTGTAATAATAGGCAATCCCCACACCACTTTTTTATATTAGTTGTATTGTAAATATCATGCAAGGTGAAGGTAATTAAAACTTAGGTAGGAGCAATGGATTGATTGACATTACATTTTTAATTTGACTAAAAATGTATTTTAAATTTCAAATCTTATGTCAATATTGATATGATATTATTTTTTATTTTTAAATAAAATGTAAACCCTATATATTATCATATTTTAAGTGTGGCTCACTGTTTAAAATATATAAATATGGGTCTCATTGACACATAATAGTGAGACTTATTATTTGAAATGTATAAATGGAAGCTGTCATTGGTATACTCACTTTTTGCTTAATTTAAAAATTAATTATATAGTAGTGGAGCTAACTTTCTATTTTAAAAAATATAAAAATAATGTCATATCACGTAACATGTAATTGATTAAAAGTTAATCATATCAAATTTTAGTATATTTAGGGTTTGTTGTAAATGTTTTAAAAAAGTTATAAGGCTTCAAATTGTTAACGTTCATGTTATGTTATGTTATAAATATTAAATTTTGAAATGCACTTTTGGCCTTTTTAATGAACATATTACACGTTGTTAGATGTTTAAGGTAAGTAATCCTAATTGTTTATTCTGAAAATGGTAAAAATATAGTATGTTTCATTAAAAGAAAAGAAGTAAATTCATCGAAACTTGTTCAGCAGAAGAAAGGCTATTTAATTGAAATGGAATGCATGGTGTGTATTCGTCAATTTCGACTTGCATTGCATGCAGTATTTAGCTTGACCGTATTGTCTTGGACAACCAAATCTCGCAGTCCGAAGTCGTAGTATAATCATTCTTCTTTAATTACTCAAACTATAAACAAATACGATGAATCTCGTAAACCTTGAAGGTTGCCTCTAGCCTCCGTCTTTATCCTTAAAAGCATATATATATATTCAAAGCAGAGCAAATCTAGTACGTAACAGCTTAATATTAATGAAGGGTCTTTCTGCCAAACGGGCAAACATTGTTTTTTTGTACGGTTTGCAGTAAATTGAGAGCAACTGATGAACCACAGAAACATAAAATATATGATCAGGGGTTAGGTTTCTGTTGTTCATCAGTTGCTCTCAATTTACTGCAAACTGTACAAAAAAAATGGTGGCCCATTTAGCAGAAAGACCCTTCATTAATATTCACTGCTTAAAACCCACTATTCTTCTTGGTGACTGGCCACGTGACAGAAGAAGGAAAGTGACTCATTTCGTTACTAAACATAGCTGACAAGGCTCTTTGGCCTCTAGCTGGTGGTATGAGGTGCCGGTGCGCGGTGGAGTTGGGTGGCTACGCAATGAAAGCTGTCATTTTAAGACGTCGTCTTTACTTGTGTGTAATCTTTTTCCGGTTTTGTCAATCTTGTCAAGATCCAGTTTTAGTAACGACATGATAGTATGCACCAAGTGCTCATCTCTGGTGATTGCTTTATATGTATAGTTATGGTCTCTTTCACTTCTACCTACGTCTCTATTTTGAAACTTTGTAGTTTATACACGTCTATCGTAAGATGACTCAACTACTCCTGTCTGCAGAGATATAATTAAGTAGGTTAGGATTTTAATTCCAAGGGAATATGGTTAAATTAAGATTATTAAACTTCAATGATGCTTTTGCTAATTGATATTCCTGTTGGCTCAAATGGTTTTTAAGGAACAAAATCGATCTCTCACTTAAAAACATTGGCAGCGTGTGTGTTCATGGCATGGAGGATAATCTAAGGAACTTTCTCGGTATGCGTCAGGCCTTTGGCAAGGATTGAATAAATTAAATTAAACTAAATTGGTGGCAGCGGCTATAGAACAGGAGTCCAAATTATGGTGTATTATTGTATTTAGTAAATTTCAACCATTTATTTATGTGGATCTCATGTGGGCTTCATATAAATAAATATGGAACTCACATAAATAAATAACTGAGATTCACTAGACACAATAAAACAACATAAAATTGGACAAAAGATCTGATCTAATATAATAGTGTGATTATGGTGCACACATGGCTGCTACATCATTAGGGTTTTTGTCCTTCTGCTGGTCTAGCGTTGCCAGCCTATGATTTTGTACCATTCCAAACCGAGTTTTGTATACTTTTGATGCATAAAAACTTTTATTGTATCTCCCAACAGATACATAAGAAGATCTTTTGGACGATTCCAATATAAGTCTATTCATAGAAATTTGTATGGTATCTACAAAAACATTTATATGAAGGTTATATATACTCTAATGGACTCTTTGTTATGTGGGTAAGTTTTGTTGGGATGTGCAAGTGAACGCATCTCTAAGTATTATTACAAGTTCAGGTTAGGGATGGATGAAGACTTTGATTTTGATTCTAGGGATGTAAATTTAATGCATTTTTTAATTTTTTTACTTGCGGATCTAATGATGATCCGAACTTCTATGGTTGTGATAGGTGAGAATGTAACATCCTCCTTTAATTAATCACTCCTTTAATATAAATAAATGATACAACAAAGTAGTACTCTTGTTTAGTATTTGTTGTGTGTTGATAAAAAAGAAAGTAAGATACAAATTATAGATTTACTAATTAGAAAATGCATTAGATATAGTTTGATGCAACAATTAAAAAACTCGACCGATTCAATTATAAAAACTTTAAATTGTCTAATTTTTCGATTCAATTTTTAACTTTTCTGTTTTATTTACTTTAATAATTCCTGTTGTTAAAAATCAATCAATTCATCAGTCAATTTTTGTAAATTTATAAGTTTTTATAAATCAAAATAAATCAATAAGTTTTCATTTAACAATCTATTTTCAATTAAATTTCAAAATTTTGAAATTAAGAACAATCTTTTTTAATCATATTTCAAAAATTTATATTTTCTTTAATCTTTAATCGATCTTATGACAGTCTAATATCGGTTGAATCTAAATCTTAAATTTTTTATTTTACCAATTTAATTTCTTGTCTAGTTTTGAAAACATTGGTTTAATGTAATAAAAGTGGTAATAAATTAGTTGGATTAGTCTTATAATATTTGAATTAAATTTTTTCATGAGTTCAAATTAATTGAAGCGCTAATCAAATTAACATCTATTTGATTTATATTGCTTAAGTCTAATATCTAAAACTATTTCATTAAATCCAAAGTCAACTCAAAATTCACGTAGGTGAAATCCACGAATTTGTCAAGCCTTCACCCTAAACTAACTTTCGTCTTGGAAGGTTTTACTCCTTTTTTATATATTTTTTGAAGATGATTCCAATGCCATAACAAAGCCAAGTAATTGATTATGATTCCTTCCAATGTTGAGTGGAAAAGAAAAGGAAAATATAAAATTGCAATCATTCAAGTTCAATTGTCTTGTCCAGATCTTAATAGCAGTTGAAGAAAGCCAATAGACCTCATGATTGTATCGTC